>WAAB01023837.1:0-17739 GCA_013389865.1 Piaya cayana | reverse complement strand
TCTTCTTAATGTCACTCAAGATCTCTCTGCTCAACCAAGCTGGTTTTTTCCCCTGCCGGCTTTTTTTTTCCGGAACATGGGGATGGCTTTCTCCTGAGCTGCCAGGATCTCCTTTGCCCTTAAGTACTGTCTCCCATGACACTTTGCCAACCAGCCTTCTGAAGAGTTCGAAGTCTGCCCTCTGGAAATTTAATGCTACTGTCCTGCTTAGCACCCTCTTCACTTCGCCTAGAACAGAAAACCTTATCATCTCATGATCACTTAGTCCTAGGCGTCCTCCTACTGCCACATGTGAGATGGTGCTGGGTTACCATCTGCCTGGATCAAAATTATAACTGTGAAGTAAATTTCTATTTAAAGCTTCTCAAATCATCTTGGACTCAGTAGGGATAGTATCATGAAAACTAAATTTGCAGGAAAAACTTAGAAAGGAACAGACTGCTGAGAAAGACAGGCTTCTCTTCAGTTTGTGCTTTCCGACTTCCAGGAGAGATTCTGCTGGTACAGATGAAGAACCTAGAAACTCTACCAGGGCTTTAGGAAAATAGCTTTCAGGTTTTGTCCAGTGACTGCTTTCCCTCTTGACTTCGGTTGACCAGATTCTTCTTCAGGCAACAAGAACCAGACAGTAGACTGAAAGAGCTGATAAAAAAAATCATCTCCGTTTCCCTTTACTCAGGTTGAAAGCAATGGAAAAGTACTTTTTTGGTGTCTTCTTGTCACAAGAAGGTTTCAGCTCCCTGAAACACTAAGCATGATAGGAAGTACATCACAAAGCTTTTGATTTGTTTTTATTTTCTCTAAAGGTCAATGCTATTCTGCATCTTGAAGGAAGAAGTTGAGGTTGAGTATTCCTTAGCCCCAAGGTTTGGGAGCCGATGGTACTGCCAAGTTTAGCAAAAGGCCTTGGGGAATTCTTCCAGTATGAGGAGGGGGAAGATGCCTTTTATAGCAGGCAGATTTTGTCCCAGTGTGGCCTGTTGAGACCAGAAGAATATTTTAGAAGGCAACACCTACTTAGAGAACTTCCAATTCTAACCAAGTAGGGGACATGCCAAATTAAAATGTGATTTCCAAGGATTTAACATGCTAACATGTAAGAAACTTCCACTGATTATGTCACAAAAAAATGCCTGTTTTTCCTGAAGAACATCTAGCTCAACTGAACAAAGGTAGCATTTTGATGAAGAAACAGATGTGCCTTCTGACTGAAACCTTGACACAGAGCTCATGCCTTGGTCAGTGACAGGATTTCCTTGCAGAAGCTTACACATCCATTGGAGAATTTATAGAAATATGTTGACTTAATATTTATTTTTTAACTACAGAGGAAAATGAAGATCAGAGAGCTTTCCACAATGCACATTCTTCCCCTCAAAATTCACCCAAGTATGATCTGTGTTGAAGATTATGCAAGCTACAGTGTTACTTTACGTACAAACCAGTGGTATTCAGCAGATGTTGCTGAGTACATTTTATACCATCTCTAGAAACAGAGCATTGCAAACCTATGTGGGTCCCTGGAACACTGATGTGTGACTTCCTTCCAAATTGCAGAGAAAACACTCCTGGTCCAAATCTAGCTGTCTCTGCTGCTGGTTCCTGTCATGAGGGATATTCCTATTTATACTGCTTACTCTGTGTGAAATGTAGGCCAGGATTTTTAGCTTATGATTGCTCACAGGAGAAATAATTCTCAGATACTTCCATGCTAATACCAGAGAATTAGGAGTACTCTCTCTATTTGTCTGCACTCTTTATTGTCCATCATCCTATGTTTTCCTTGCATTTAATCAAATGGGCAAAATGTGTTTTCCCATTTTTCTGTGTACTTTTCCTCTCCAGCTACTTGTGTTTTTTCTTCTGTCATCTTCTCTTCTGTGCTCCCTTTGAAGTGGGAATGTCTGTTCCTGTGCTGTGCTGGGCTGCGAGGACAATGCCAAGGTGTTTGCTGCAGGCTCGGTGTTGCAACCAAAGCAATCAGATTCCCCCCCTTTTTAAAAAAAAAAATTCTTTTTTTCACCAGTCTCCTCCTGTAAACTCCTGGGTCATCCAGCCTGATGTGAGAGCAGATTGAACTTTGTATTTGGAGAAAAGATTTATAATAAGCACTGGGGACATGCTGGTAAAAAGCATCAGCATGGTATACCAGCTCAGTTGGAATATGGGCTGTACGTTAATTCTCTAACTCATAATTAGCTATATTAAATTCTGATTTTCAGAAAGGCACCATTATCAAATAATACTCTGTTTGAAATCTCAAAGAAACATAAGGAATGAAAGCTTAGTCCTCTTATGCTTTCATCTTTCAGAAGCAATCCCTATCTCAACATCTTGACCTACATTTTCTTTTTACCCTCTCCAGGAAACATTGTGTAGATTTAATGTCCCAGAAGGGACGTAAAGATTTTATGCATGTGTGTGCGTTGACATATAAAGTTTGGGGAAAACAATGAAACTTTGATGTCCTCAGTGACTTTTTTTTTTTTAAACTTGAAAGTATTTTCCATAATATCTCTGAGGCATATTTTAAGTTCAGAAAGAAATTAAATGTAAAAAGTCCACCCCGTTCCTTTACAAGTGGTCTACTTTTATCAGTCTGGCTTCTGCCAAAGCCTTTCCTGATTTTACATACCAGTACAGGAAGAAAATGGACTATTTTCCTTCTCATATCCCACTCAGCACTAGGATCCAGTCATACAAGTTCTTTTTACCATTAAACAGGATGAGGTTGTGGGTGGTTGGGGTGAGAGGTGTTTAAAATGATGGGTTTGTTCACACTGATTCTCACCCTTACTGTGTAGCTGTTTGTTGTTACTTATAAGGAGTTTTATATGGGAGTTAAACCTAGACCTGAGCGTGCTAAGAAGCAAAGGCTGTCAGTGCACCTGTAGCTGGTGCAGGTTATGGGCAAATTGGGGTCCCAGCTTTGACACTGGCAATGACGATACCTACTCTGTGTATAGCCCCTCTTCTAAACCACAGCATGGAATACCTGCAGTGCTGCTTTCCTCTTAGACCAGTCCATTCTCCCCTGTCCAGAGGGGGGCTCCAATACCCATGGCATGACTAACACCATCCTTTCTGCCTCATCCAACCATATGGGGCTGTGGTTATAAAGCAGGACACTTTCTCACGCTGGAGTATAATAAATGTTGCTATAACCTCATCCCATGTGTGGACAGTCACAATTCTTCTCCAGTTTGTTCAGTATGGTTTTGGTTGGTGTTTTCTAGGGGGGCTGGGAGATATGTATGTTGGCACTTTGAACACATGAAGTGCTGAATATATGTTAAGTGTTAGTACTTCGTAGTTTTGAGTCTTTGTGTCTTTGAGTTGGGCTTGGTAGAGATGCCTCGAAAAAGTGTAGGGAGGGAATGTTCTAACTCCTGGAAGGCTTTTGTTGTCTGAATTGTTTCAGTATAATATCTCTCTTTATCTTTTTTATGAAGATGTGAATGTACAGAGGGATTCCAGTCATCATTTTTCTCTCTTTGATAGGAATGGTTGGACTCGATGATCCGGTGGGTCTCTTCCAACCTGGTGATTCTGTGATTCTATGATTCTTTTTCCTTTTTTTTTTCTGTTTTTTTTTTGTCTTCTTCAGTATCGTCACATCATCTTGAAGTTATGCAGTGTTATTTTTTAATATCAATAATGTACTTTTGGCCCTAAATCAGTTTGGTTTTTTTAATTGTAGAAATACAGTGGCAAACTTTAGCATACACACAGCCTCTTTGAGTATATTTTAAAAGCTCACTTACTGTTTTCATCCTGCATTTTTATGTTATTCCATTGCATGCATCTCCCACCCCCTCACCACCATCTCTGGTGATGTACTTAAAACAAGACGTATGCGAAGGGATATCATCCTTCAATCGTGTGAATGGATGGAAGGGAAATGCTGTGCATCAAGTTCTTGGAGGTGGTGGTGGGAATTGGTATCCTTTAAAAAATGTGAGATAGTGCTTTATCTCCTTCACTTCTTCGGAAAGATAAAATTGTTAAGTACACATCACTGTATAGTCTTGATTGCATAAGTATGTGATAGTTGTTCCAAGGTTTCTATTAAGTCAGGAAGCAACTAATGTTGTTTCACTTCCCCTTCTGAAGCCCTGAAATGTGAACAAAAAAAGCTGTTTAATAGCAGCAGAATATTTCATGGCGGTGGAATTTCTTTAACTCCTCTGGGGGTGATCTGGCAAGACCTATCCTTAACATTTCAGAAGCCCTTTCTCCAGCATCAGGTTTTCAAGTGACTGGCCCCCTACCCTACCTCTCATCTCTTACCCCTGTGGTTTGCCTGTAGAGCTCACAAAAGGGAGGTGAAAGCAAGGTTAAGCTGCTGGTCTCAAGAGCTAGAAATAGAGATGGAAATTGCTTAGCATATGAGGAGTGTTTCCTTAAAGCCTGTTACAGCACTGAGGTTTCATATGCTGATGCTTTGGAGGCCTGCATTAGCGCTGGCTCCCCTCAGTTAAAAGGAGAAGGCTCTTTGTGTACTCTGTGGCAGGTGGCTGAAGTTTACGTTATCTGATGCTTTTAAGCTTGCATTGCTCTTGCTTTGGCCTGTGTGTCATTCCTGTGGTGAGATCCTTGGAACTCAGCTGACATCCAAGCACGGACTCCTGCTTTTTCTCCTCACCTGCTCTCCAGTCACTACAGCACTGACGTGGTCTAGGAGGGCTGGGATTTTTCCTAAGCGTCTTCCAGTCACAGTTTTCTTTCCTTGCTTGTTTTTTTCCATTGCATGCACCCAGCAGGTAGGCGGCTGCTGTGCATCAAGAGAGGCATCCGCCAACCCCTACTGCTGCTGTCGGCATCATGTAGCAGATGGGCTGGGATCCTTACCTTAGGCAATGGCTTCATGCTCGAATAGAGGTGAAATGTCATCTCTCCTGTGCGTGCCTATGGCTGAACAATTTGTTCATTCGTGTCAGGTTTTCATATTGCACTTGTGATTTCAGTTTGCAGTGGTTGGTCTAAATATTTTACTGTCACTGTCTCGAGCCTTCTCTCTGCTGACATTAGCTCTGCAAACGGATTACAGGGGGTTGAGTCAAAACAGCAGAGCAGCTCTTCATCCCAAGCATGAAGTGTGCTCCTCTGACCTTTAATTTAAGAAAGTGAGGAAATGATACTCATTTGCCTGCCCCTGTTTATAAAGCAAAGATAGAACTCCTTTCCTCCTGGAAAGTGGTGAATACAGTGCTGCAAGTACAGATTTCACAGGAAGGCAGGTGGGGTTTTTTGGTTTGTTTTGGTTTTTAAGAAACCTGTTTTTGAAAATATGTTTGAAATATGTTTGCTTACCGTATGGAAAAATATCTTTTTATAGCTGTGTTGCTGTTTAAATCATGCCATGCATGTTAAAAACATGCCAAGTATTTTTTTCCCAAGTATTTATTTTTATAATCAATTTAGCAAGCTAGATGTAAAACCACTGACAAGGAGAAAGGAATCTCAAAAGTTCAAAGGCTGGGTTTTGGGACTTTCCAGCTGTTGGAGTTCTTGTGTTGTTTCATGGTGCCTTATAGCTGCATTCTATGAAGGAGTGGAAATAAATGATACATGGGATACATGGTGTCCAGGAATAGCATCTGCTGGGTTTACCCCAAAGAGAGTCACCGTTTCCTATTAACAGTGAGGCACCAAGCATCATGGATGAAATGTAGGGTAACAGACAAAGGCATGGGAAACCAAGGGCTCAAAAAAACAAGTGAGAATTGCTCAAGCAGCTTTCTTGTCTCCCCTCCTCCCAGGGTATCGCATAGCCTTGTGCTGGCATGGTTGTCAAGCCTACGTTAAAGCTCTCGACAGATACGTGAGCGCTTGGGCTGACAGGGGATTGGAAATTTGGCTGCAGGCGGTGCCGTCGCATCCCTGGTGTTGGGGGAGGCAGTCAGCTTCCCTGCCGTGCAGTGCTGCCTGTGGTCCAACCAGGCTGCCCTGACCTCCTGGGGCAAGCAGGACTGTCTGGCATGTCGCCGAAGAGGGTAGGGTGGTAAGTTAAGAGTGACTGTGGCCTGTGGTTTGTGTTTTTTTTTTAAAGTTGGTGGGTATTTAATTGCTCTAGCCTCAGAGCTCATAATTCAAACGCTTAACAGAAGGAGATGGCATGCCAGAAAAAAACCCCACAGAAACAACCTTGTCAGCGAAAGAGGTTGACAGCTTGACTCCTGGAGCTGGCTGATGGATGATCTCAGAGCTGGGGAGGGCATGTTCACTAAAAAGTTATTGAAAATGTGGAGTGAAAGTAATTAAAATGGTTTAATTCAAATATCTGTCATATGTGACTTGAGTTCTTGTAGAACATCTAGCATTTAGCTCAATTGTTTTTTCCCAGGATAAGAGGAGGACTTTTTCCCTCCTTTTCTTTGAGCACTCAAAACATCTCTAGTGAAGAAAGGGCTGAATCTGTTCTCATGTCTGCTGGCTGCATGGGGAGGGTCACTGCTACTGCATCAGTGGGCTGTGTGCTTTTGCAGCAAACAAGATCTTCATAGCTCGTGTCGCATCAGGGGAAAAATATTTCTCATATCTGTCTGGAGGGTTGCCCATGCTCCTGGCAAAAGTCATGACAAGCAAATCCTCAGTGACATGCATTAAAATATCAAATGGGCCTATGCAATTAGAAGTATGCCATTCAGCATTCGCCTTTCACGGCTTTTGTCACACAGGGGCAGAATTAGAGACAATTAAGCAAAGGATAACCTTCCCAAAAGGACTTTCTGGCACTTCTCCTTTCCCCATCCTTTTTCTTATGGCACACTGCTGTGCTAGAATCTTCCTCCTCCTGTTCCAGGATATTTTGCTCACTCTTGAGATGTATGTAGAAGTCAAGACCTCCATTTATGCCTCTGGTCATTTAATTTAATTTGATTTACATGAGAACGAAGTAAACACAAGCTGCCAGTTCCTGCTTCTCCAAAGGTCTGTGCCCTTGCAGGCTGGCACAGCGGAGGGCTTGCCTATTCCCTGCCGATGATGCCTTCTTGGGCCCAGGATGGTGGTTTCCATCACCTCCGTCTGCCAAGACCATAAGCATATCCTGTTTGTGTGATCCCTCACCATGCATCACTAGGAACTGTGCTTCACTAGGGGACAAGCATGTAGCAAATGTTTGTCAAGATGCTGTTTTGCTGTTGCATGTGATTTGATGCAGAAATGCAAGGTTTGAGTTATACAGACTGTAACAGTTTCCTAGAAATCATAATAAATATAGCCAAGCCTTGGTAAGCCTCTAGATTTAGCAGTACATCTCTCCCTTTTCAGGCTCCCAAGTATTCATTGCTAGCAGTGAGACATTGCAATGCCTTTTTATTTCCCTTGTTGTTTTATTTGCACATTCTGATGTTGTATTTTCTTCCAATTAGCAGGCTCTTACTTGCTTCACTGTGTTTGCCTTTACCTTCTTTTTTCCTCCTTCATTTATACTCTGCGGAGACACAGTTGCTAATTTTTGCTTTCTAGTGTAGAATAGCTGTTGTCTGGAGACATGCTCTTGGCATAGCTTTCCTTCTCATGTTACTTAAAATACCAGAATGTCTCTTCAAATTTTTTTTTCCTCATTTTTATTCATCTGTCTAGTTCCTTAGTGCCAAGGTATGGGTATTTTTGAAGTGCGGGTTTACTGTCCCTCTGTTCCTAGTGGAAGTTTAACTGTGAAACAGGGTAAGGTATATTAACTGAGTGTTAAAAACCAAATCCCAATGATGCTGAGGGCAGGAGGGGATTGACTGAAAACTGGGACTGCTGGTGATGTATTACAGTTAAGATAGATCTGTAAAAGTCATTCAGAAGGGGGGAGGGAATTGCCCTCACTTGGTGCTCACATATAGGTGACAAAGAGCTAAAGTGCTGACTAGCTTGCTTTGCTTAATTATTATTTACCAGAATAACCCATGCTTTCTCCCTCACATGAGGTGAAGAACAGGCAGAAATACTTTGGACACTGACTCAGTAACTGTCAGATAAGTTTAAACCAAATAAAGGTAGAAGAAACAAAGCTTTTTAAAAATGAAATTCTTTCTATCACAGGCATGTCAAGGGCTTTCTTGACGCTCTTCTCTTGTGGGATGTTACCCTACTGACTTTCTTTTCAGCCTTAAAATTCCCTGCAAAAGGCAGGATAAACAAGACATGATGGTTTTCTCATAAAAACCAAGGAATAGTTCATGTCACTGATAATTTTGTTAATACCTGATAAATTCGACTGTTCTTTCTCAGTGGTTATGCCCATTTTTCTATCACTGATATCTTTGAACTAAATAGAGGTAAGTTACACTTGTGAGCCTGCTTGTGTCTGTTATTTCAAATAAAACGCATGTTTAACTCTGTTTCCAGATTACATGTTATTACTAAATGAAAAATGATGTCCTGTAGGACAGATGTCCCTGGCGTTGCTACAAATCAAAGGGTGCTTGTTCTCCTCAGGGAGAAATAAAGCCACTCTCTTGGCACCAAACCCAATATGAGGCCCACACTGCTGAGGCATTTAATAATAACTCTGTGTCTCTTGTTGTGCTTACTGTCTGTCCCCCTCCCATGCATTTCACACTGGTGGCTGATCTCACTACCTGTATTTTACAGGTGAGTGCGCTTGGGTAGGAGTGGTGACCTTTCCAGAGGCAGTGGCTGCATCTGGACAAAGTTCAGGTACCTGAATCCTAACCAGGCTTTCTTCCTAGTGGTGGAATTCCCTCGTATCCACAAAGCGCTTTCTGCCTCCTCTATGCACATCTCTCAACAGCAAAGGTGTGTAGCTTGGATCTTGCAGCTGGGAGTCCTCTTGTTCATCAAGCGTTCTGACTGTAGTCAGGGAGGAAGTAGAGGACAGGGGTGGATGCAAGCTGTGTACATTAAATAATGTGATTTCTTGGCAACACATGGAGGGAGTACATGGTGCTTGTTTCCCCAGTGCTAACAGGGAGCGCTTATGCTACTATAAAATTAATTGTGTTTCTGTTTGTCAAAACTTAATGACCTTCACACAGCCTGGTACCTACTTACTAGAAAAGCTGCTGTTCTTCCCTTATCATACAGCTCCAGGGGCAACTGGTAGGAGCTTGATAGCACAATGTTACTGCTGTAACTGATAGGGAGCAGGTGGTAGGGTGGTGGCCATCAGCTCGCTTTCCTTCTCCCTGTTCTGCTTCATTCAGGACACCCCTAGCTTTTGAGTCCTGGGGTGACTGTTCCTTGGGTTTCCTTTTTTTTTCCCTTTAAATTAAAACAAACATTTGGAAAATTCAAGTTATCTGTTTGTTGTTTTAAGCTCTGACTTAGTCAGCTCTCTGCATTTGTAGGAAGAGTATTTAGGAGAGATCTATATGCTCCCCCAGCTTTTTTTGGAGTTAGCACTACTGCTGCTATCTCCTTCACCTGTGTATGATTCCCTACCCTGCTCCTCAGCCTGTCTGATGGTTCTGTGCCCTTCCTCGCCCAGGCCACTGTGGAGCCCAGGCTGGTGACCTCCCTTCTGCCTTATGAAGAATAAGGTGTCAGAAGGCGTTGTGTGTCTTGCCTGGGGAAAACAGGGACTAACGCTTTTCATTGTGTCCTTACAAGCAGAGAAATGTGTTTTAATCAGAGATGTGTCCCTTTACATAATTGTTGTTTTCTTTGTATAAACCTAAAATAACAGAGGTACAGACTTCAGGTCCGGTTTTTCTCAATATGTGATATGCTGCAGGCATTGGTAGGTTGTTTATTTTTAAAACTTCTTGCAGATGGTTATTTCTTAAATAAATTTGAGGCTTGAAGTATGTCCTAGGGCCTGCCCATTCCCTGGCAGAATTAAATTAGGTTCATTTTTTGCTGTTATCTTCTTGTTTCTACCAGGTTAGTACCACCATCACCCACAGTCAACCCCCTCCAAATGAAAACAAGAAAAAAGCCCCTTGAAAGTGTTTTGTTTAAACACCAGAACAGTATAATTTCAATTAAGGCTGCTAAGAGGTATTTGATAATGGGCTCATATGCAGGTAACAATCACGTAAATGTCTGTGCTTGCTTAACAGCAATTTTTGATGGAAATGTAATGGGAGTAAGGAGCCTCTTTCAACCTGTATTATTTAATCAGTTCTCTTTGGTGATATTGTCTTTTGACAGGCTGACAAACACATCTTGTGCTGTATTGTCATTCATGCTTGGCTTCCATAGTAATGATGTATATCTACATATAAAAGCATGCTTCTAGTCATTTATGAAGACTGTATGAGCTATTTGCTAACAGTTTTTGGCATAGCATTGGTACTTTATGCAAATGCTCTGTTATGTGCCACAGTCAACCTAATGTCCAGTGGTTTGTCATCTGAAAAGCCCATGTACTGTTAATTACCATCATGGTGGCAACACAGAGCATGCTGTAGTGTAAACAACGACTGTTTCATGCTATGAGTTTTTTATTTAAGACAGAAAATGGTGGTTTTGCATTACCATATGAGATCAAAAAAGCATTTTCTTTATGACAGCTATCCTTAACAAAAATGGACAGGGAATAGGTATCTCTTATCCTGGAGAAAAATGTTTCAGTTTTTTTTTTTTTTAAATTATGTTACTACCCTGAAAACCCAGTTCTTTAGTCTCTAAGACAACCACCGCATGAAAATAGGCCTTATTTTTGAGGCGTGTTGTCTATTTAATATGTAATGTGATGCCTTGTCATGCTGTGACAATGTGACAGATGGCATTTGCACTATAAAACTAAATTATCATTTGTGTGTAGCTATACCACAGCTAAATACAGTAACTCTGTACAGTATGCTGATTAATGTAGTCTGCAGATGTTTTAGAAATACCGTTATGTTTTAATTTGGCATCAGATGATTAGTGGTTTTATTTAACATGCCTACCAAGACTGTGGTAGTGTTCCAGCACAGTCTAATACATAAGGGCATTTTGGGAGGAAGATAAACTTAGGGTTACAGTCAACAGGATGTGAATTTGTATTGTATTGCAACTATTTGTGTATTACTTCTGGAAGATGGGTGAGGACTGCTCCTTCATAATACTTTTCTAGTAAATTTGTGTATGAAGTTTATAACCTATAACTATTCAGTCCTGTAGCTCTTAGATTGAAGAAAAATGAGGTGTAGGGGAGCTGTCAGTTTATTGTATGTGTATTTTTATACAGAATATTACCTATGTGATATTAGCAGCCAGAATAAATACTTAAAAGAGCTAAAGGTAGTAATATTTTCCCTCTCTATTTTAGGCATAGAACTTGTGTTGGTAATCTTCCATAGTGCAGTTATAGCCAAATTTGTCCATGTTCAGGTGGCACAGACCTGTGAGACCATGATGTGGGATGGTTAACCCTCTAGCTTTCTAATGTTTGTGGCAGCTTTCCTAAATGAGACAGTGAAAAAAGAAGAAAACACTGTTTTTTTTCTTAAAGCTTTTCTGTACAACCCTCAATACTAAGCAGTTGAAGTTTTGACAGGCATGTTACTTCATAAGTGAACAAAGCTTTAGCTCCTTGCCTTTGTAACTACAACCTGTGCTGTTGCATGCTGTCATAAATAACACTGTAGTCCCAGTGTGGTGAGGATGCTGCTTCAAGTAAATCCACTTTTAAAACTTCTTCTAACTGACTTTTGTTTGTTTTGCCAATTGCCGTGGAAACTGGGCCTTTGTAGCAGCCCTGAGTGGTTCAGCTTGCAGGGATCAGGGAGGAATGCAAGGAGAGGGGTGCTGGGCGAAAGGGGAAAGGCAAACACGGTCTCTTGGCAGTGGGAAGCGGGTGTCTCTGTGTGGTCAAGAAGCATGTGGGAGCAGAGTTATGTGTTTTATTTAAAACTGAGATCTGCAATATGGCTCCCCTGCCCTGGACTGTGCAGACCGGCTGACGTTAGGTGTTCATCCCATATAGAAAGCTGTGAATCCAATCATGTTGAAAGCCCTCTTATTTGGGTCAGTTAATGCCTTTGATATCTTTGGCTTGTGTTTGTGTGGTGTTGACTGCTGTTTTTTCTAATGTGATGGCTTTTGTGGGTTGCATCTGACTGTGAGATTGACTGGAAATACAATTGAATGTATTTATTTGCCTAAACCGCCTTAGGACTGGGAAATGGCAAACTAAAGTAGGTGTTGCTGTCTTGTTATAAGAACATGGAAATCTTCCTGTTCAGATGCCTTTTTGGCATTCAAGTAAGTGATGAATAGTGTTTTGGAAACACTGTGAAAGTCCCTTCACCCACTGTGTTCAACTAGGCACGTGATTCTGCGATTTGTTTAGATGTTCCGCTTTGGTTTCCCAATTATTCAGTAACTTTAACAATGAAGAACATACCAGTAATTGTAATCTCATCTGTTCTTAAAACCAACTAACTAACCCCAAACCCTCTCTTGCATTTTTTACCATCTTCCCTAATATGGCTGCTTTCTGTTTCTCTTTTCCTTCTCTATTTTCATCCAATGCATTCATTCTTACATGGTGTTTTACTGGATGGTGCATTCCCAGATACTATATGTTCGCACCATGTGTTCAGGTGCCCCCAAGACATGCCCTGCACATGGCTGTCACCCGTCTCTCCAAGTGACCTAAGATGGGTTAGATCATGTCTTGAGAA
Organism: Piaya cayana; assembly: GCA_013389865.1. Classification (NCBI taxonomy): domain Eukaryota; kingdom Metazoa; phylum Chordata; class Aves; order Cuculiformes; family Coccyzidae; genus Piaya; species Piaya cayana. Next base: position 5,164 of record WAAB01023837.1, on the reverse strand, counting down.
TAAGAGTTGCAAGTTGCTGCTAAGTGTGTGTGGGTATCAACAAAAATTGTTAGGTTAGCAAGTTTGTGAAGCAATGTAAGTTAAGCCCTACCTGCACTGGAATAGTAAGACTTGCTAGGATGTTAGGAGAAGCGATCTGCTTGTGTCAGTGCAAACCCCCTTAAGTAAGCTCATTTAAGCAACTTAAACCATTCTTTACATACGCCTTTTTGGTTAAAGTCATGTGGGCATTGCTGGAGAAGGCTCACAAAGACCTCTACTCTGTTAACCACTACAGTCAGGAAGTAAATGAGGTAGTGGGATGCAGTGGGAACAAGAAGGAGCATGCTCTGCAAAGGTTGTAAAGCCATGATACCCATATTCTATCTGTATCACCCTAGAGGATACGGTTCAGCTTGTTGCAGAGCCCTTCCTGCATATGAGAAAACAAATCTGAAGCTACAGGCAGATTTGAAAACATTTAGAATGTGGAAGGCAAATAAAAAGGAGGTGATAGATGCCTCTTTAATAAAGACTGGGGTGCAGAAGACAGAAAGGACTTTTCTGCTTTCCTCACCTTGTAAAAGGGTGAACGTAATATTCACATTTGCTGCTCTTTCTCAGTGCAGTTAGAAGCGGATAAGTGGATTTTTCTTTTTGTCTTTTTAAGCAATGTGTGACTAAAACTGTAGTATGCCGTCACAGCTTATGTGAAAGTTTAAAACAGAGTTTGGCAAAACTGTGAAGTTTTAGCGAGGATGTTAAGATATCCATGGCTCAGTGTTAAGCTATCCTTTTTAATTACTAGGTGTGGTCTAGTGGAAGGTGTCCTGTGCCCGTGGCAAGGGGGTTGGAACTGGATGATCTTGAAGTTCCCTTCCAACCCAAAGCATTCTGTGGTCTAGTCTTGATCAGCTAGAGCCAGGACAGTGTATTTAAGGGATCAGAGGTGTCATTTCACATGTGAGTTCCTGTATTTCTGACTTAATTTAATGATGCGTTATTAGTGACTTAGTTAAAGCAGTCTTTATTCAGTAACTTTGAGCCATTCAGTGTTTGAGTTTCTTCTAAACTTTGGCAGAAAATGTGCACTACTTCACTCTATATATAAATTATTATTTCACCTAAGTAATTTTAATATATGAAATTCTACCCTGATTTATAACCCAAGTTGCTGTACTTTCAAATTTAATTTTGATGAAGTTTAGGGTTTTTTAAAAAATATTAAAAAGTCAAACTAGACTTCTAAAACAAACACTTTATGTTACAGGAATAAAGTCTATTTTTATCAACCCTGATTTATGCTGCATGGTTATCCACATCTTGTCATTGGGCACGAGTCCAGCTGCTGGAGAATAAGGCAGTGAGAGCTAGGCTGGGATAAGCCCAGTGTGCCAGGGCCAGGAAGCCACTGCCAGCTCTCCGGCAGCTAGGAATGTAACTGGTCATGGGCCTTATGAGCTAGAGCTCACTGGCATTGTGATTTAGAGGTTGAGGGCCACAGGCTTGGAAAAACAGCAGAGGAACTGTTTGTCTCTTTGATTTCATTTGGCTTTTGATGGCTTCCTGGTGCCTTGCATGTTTCTGGGTTTTCTAAAGTAGCCAGGGTTAGAGAGTGGTTCAGTTATTAAGATTATGCAAAAGAGTGTTTTCTTGCTTGGTTGCTTTTCCCTCTTTATATGCACAAACTATTGCAGTACCAAGCTTTTAAGTAACATGAGCACCTGCTACTTCCTGTAGTGTGGTTGGCTGTGGAGAGTCAAAGCCGTGTGGATGGACACTTGTGGGATTCTGTTCCTGCAGTGCCCCAGCAGACCTGTACGTCTCATCAGCTGCACTGGTACCAACTCATTAATGGTGATGGGGGGGTGAGTGTCACTTGGTACAACTGCAAGGGTCCCTACCCCATCCTGAGGCCTCCAGACCCTTTATAGCTCCCAGCTCATGTGCAGTGGAAAAGAACGTGGTTTATCACAGTTAGAGATAGCAGGAATGGCATTTGAAGGAAAAGATATCTGGAGGCAAACTGAATGCATTTGATATAAAAATGATTGAGTGGTAATAAACTTTCTAACAGCCTACTTCAGCACGTGCTTTCTCTCCAGTGCTTGGAAGGAGGCTGTGGACTATGGCTGTCTCTGTCTTTCATCACCTTGGAGCAGATTTTGCAATTACGTTGGCCCTGAAAGTCAGCAGAACATGACACTCATTCCCATTATTTATCAGTACCTCTCATTTGTAGTTCCATGCCTCCATTTCAGGGCACTTCTTTTAATTGGTTTCAGCTGACAATAGCTAACTTCAGTTATGAGCAATATTGCTGCATGTTGGGATGGTGTGGATTATGATGAATAATAGTAGACAAACCAATATTTTTCCTAAAGGAACACAAGTCATGCTTGTCTCCCAAGTGCACTGATGGTTTGGCAGGGTGAGAGGCTGAATAAAAACTGGCTTCCAAGTATGCACAAGTTGACAGCCTGAAAGGTGATTTTCTTTGACTCATATACTTCAGGTTGCTGGGTTTTACATATGGCAAGTCTCCAGAACAAATATTGCTTTTGGAAAACCTAATCAAATTCTCCCATAAGAATTAAGTTACTGAGTATCAGGCCTCAAATGATATGATTGATTTAGACTTTTCTGGAGTTGTAACTTTTAGCAGTGGTTTCAGGGAAAAATGCAAAGAAAAAGTTGACACTTCTTCAAGAATAGACTTGGGCACTAGGGCTTCTAGTGAGGGTAAAATCAGCATAGAAATATAATCTACATAATATTTTTTAAAAGGTCAGCTTCATTTCCTTGGGAATGCTTTGAAGAGGTATTGTCACCCCACATCATGTCATTGAGGTGCATTACAAACATAATATCATGTACTGATATTGAAATTTGTATTATTTGTTGGGTCATAGTTTGAGATCTCTTTAAGGGGAAGAAAGTATGAAAAGGAATTTAACGAAGGAGAGTAAAAATGTAAATTGTGTCATTTAACTTCTCCACGTTGGTCTGAGGCTGGCTAGAAGAGACATTTTAATGCAAAAATTGGTAGTGCTTAGTTTCAACTTTTGCTTTGTGGCCCATATAAGGAAGAAGAAAATAGAGCTATCTGTTCACTGCACGTTTCCCACTAAAAATTCCAGGCTTCTGCTTTGTAAGTAGTATTTTAAAAACAGTGTAAAAAACCTGCAGCACGTGGCAGCCATATAACCACTTCTGACTCCAAATCAAGAGAAATTTGTTGTAGTTCAGAATGAATAGGAGGAAATTTTGACCGGTGAAAGGAGAAAGCAATATGATGTAGTTATACAATACAGACCTTGGATAAGGCTGTTAAAAAATGGGCAGTCAGAGCAGATTTGAATTGGAAGTGCAGAAAGGTTCGGAGCCCACTAGCAGGCAATGTATCACAGGCAGTTGTAGTCCCCGAGTGAGCTCTGAATAAAAGGCCTTTCAGGGAAAGAGCGCTTGACCGTGGCTGTGGCTTAGGTGCCAGTAGTCAGAGCAGACGGCTTGCCGGAGGATGTACCTTGCTCTTGCTCTGGTTATACTTTAGTGTTTCTTAGAAGCTGAGCTTGGTTGAAGGCTCGTTTATCTGATGAGTAAGTGCATTGATGGTGCCAAACGGTAGTTTTCCTGACAAGAGGTCTGAAGTGGTCTAGCACTGCCATTAGGATTGATGGAAAGTTTTGAACTGCTGTTCTTAGTAAGTATTCTTGGTTTAGTACCCTTAGTCCTTGCCACTCAGCTTATCTTGGAAACCCCTCCATGTTTTCTTTTCTAAGGTACAATTATAAAAAGGGAGAGTGAAATGGCCAAGGGAGGGAAGTCTGACAAAACAAAACTGTGAAACAAAGTCTTGTTCTGCCATTTGCAAAAATATTTTGGTGGAGACATGGGCAGGCATTCACCTCGATGAAATTGCAACTCTTCTGGTAACAAGCTTTTAAAATACTGAGTAAATACTAAGCTGATAAAATTGTTAGTAATTTTCTGCCCTCTTGTCCCAAAGCCTACTGGAGAACATTTTACTATTTTAATTCTCCCTTAAGTATGAGTGGTTTCACTGTTCATCTGCTGTTGTTTGTAAGAGTCATGTTATTGTATTGTAGTTACTTGTTGGAGTAGAATATGCAGAAATTGTCNTCGATGATCTGGTGGGTCTCTTCCAACCTGGTTGTTCTATGTTTCTATGATTATATTATCAGTAGGATATGGTTGCACATATGCCCTACCATAAACAGACTTTCCAGTGCAGAGCCCTTCTAGTAATAGTGAGGANCAAATGTTATGCTTGTATATAGTGCTGCCATCCATCTGTGTGATTCTGCTTGCCTTAGTATTCCTCCAAGAGAGAAAAACACTGAAGGAAAGGCAGCTGTGGCAGACATTTCCCCTGACCTGTGTACCTTTGCTGGCAGTCTGGAGTTTCTGTAGATGAGTGACACTTGGCTAGAAGAATCAGAGTTGAGAAGCAAGTGTTTGATGTTCACCCCCTTGGGATTTAGGGTTTTGGGTTTTTTTTTTAAAGGATCATGAATTGCAATAGTTGGAAGCAGCAGAATGAAGAGCAAGACAGCGACAAATTGGACCAGCTTTAGTTTTGTATTGATCTACTGATAAATGCAAAAGACTGTTATCTATGCCTGACAACAGGAGTTGTGTAAAACAGGGATGAGTTTGACAAAACTATGTCCCTTTTTGAATGGGGGATACGACAGTTTATAAATACTATCGCAAAAACTCATAGTGTTGTTATTGGTTAACCAAATCAGAAACACGAAATCAGGCAGGTTTTTTATCAGAGTACTTCTATGCACAATCAATGTTATCAGTATATCTCTTTGCAAGACAGTTGCTTTGCACGTCTTCTCTGTATTCTTAGTGTCATGCATGAATTTTTGTAAAATCCATTTGGTACTGTTAATGCAGGTTTTGAATGTTGTGTACTGCTTTTTCACATTTGTAGGACTTCTCACCAATGGCCAATCTAAAGGATTAGGACCAGGATCAGAACAGCTGGAGAATGAGAAGGACGATGCATCGCAAGTGTCCTCAACGAGCAATGATGTTAGTTCTTCAGATTTTGAAGAAGGGCCCTCAAGGAAACGGTCAGTAGTACATTATGATTGAATTATAGTGTTTCTGCTTTGTTCCTTTCATGCTTAATGAAATGGCCTCAAGCTCC
>WAAB01023834.1:17010-105032 GCA_013389865.1 Piaya cayana | reverse complement strand
TGATTCTGTGAAAGCTTAGTTCATTACATTGATAATTACCAGTTATCCAATTGACTTCTCCATTCCCTTCCTGAAGATTTGTATATACATTGTACAAATGTATCTTGAGAGGATAAATCCTTTAATGAGTTGATAATTCAGGAAAAACTGCTAGGAATCTGGTCTAGTGGACCTTACATCAACATGATTTTGAGTACTTCGTCTCACCTTTAGATCTGATTTTACTCTTTTCCAGAAAATCTCATAAGGATACTCTCACAAAAATTATCTCTAGAAAACCTCAGCAACTGCCTTATTCAGAGGATGTAGGGAAGATACAACATCTTAGTTTACTACTGTGACCAACAAAAGGAGTTCTCTGTTTCTGGAGTTCTGTGCAATAGGGATTACACTGTATTTTTTTTTTACATGAGTGATTCACTTTGTGAGGAACAGTTTTATTCTCTTCCATTTCCGGCCTTAATTTTTGAGGGAGAATCTGATCATACAAAGTAAAAAAAGTGTCGCCAAAAAAGTTTTATTAAACACACTAACTAAGAGGTTCTCTTGCAGAGAGTCCTCTAAATATACAGTTCTGGCTAAGAAAGGGTAGAATAAACCTATTTTTTTACAACACTAATTCTCAGATAAAATACCATGGTTTTCTCTCAAGGAAAAGAGTAGTTGATTTTGGAATTCAGTAAGAAATACTTTGCAATCACTTGACATAGTAGAGGATGGTTTGGGAAAAATGAAGCATTAAGGAACCCTACCACTGCCAAAATGAATGTGCTTGATATGCTGGGATTTGGAGTTCTACATTTTCTTTGCTGGTCTCTCCTGAAATATTTTTTGAGCAGACTGAGTGGAAAGAAGGAAAGAACCAATCTTGCCACTTCCTGTGGATGTTTTTTGACTTACAAATAAGACTAAGAATAAATGTCCAAGAATAAATGAATGGGGTATCATAACCAGATAGAGTAATACCTCCTCTGGAGTTGGAGAACAGAGCATGCCAGGAGAAAGATGCACAAGAATTACACTAGTCAGCCCTGATGCTCCAGGCTTTTTCAGGAGAAGGCCTACAGAGAAAAACGGTGTGCATGTAGGTCAGTGGAAACGTGAAAATCATACAGAAGCAAGAAAATTATCAAACTTATGTTAATAAAAAAGAGTTCTAAACATTTTAATTGCTATTAAAAGTACTGCTTTTCTTGAAAAAGTACTTCTTTGCTTGTAGAGTAATTTTGATTACGAAACAGATGATCAATTTCAGCCTGATTATCATAATTATTTTGGCACTCCTTTTCAACCCTCTTCTGGTAGTATAATTCAATTATAATTCATTACCAGAGCCTATTTCTATTGCATTTTTGTGTTTGTCGATATGCATTTGCAACAAAGAAGCCTTGAAAGGTCTGTGGGTTGCATATGATTTGAGCAACCATCCAGCCATCAACTTGGATCGGTAGCATAGTCCTCATTTCAGTCTGAGCTTTATTTGCCCTTCTGTCCCAAAAGCAGTATAAAACCTCTATCATTTTACACAATGGAAATTCAGATGTGTACAAATGCCTGACCTGGATCAAAAACAGGGGCTATAGCAATGCACAAAACAGGTCATATGGGGAAAAATGGCCAAATTAAGATGATGATTTGAGTGCAAAATACAGAGTAGATTGCTAAAATGTAATAAGAAAGAAGTGCTTTCAAACTTTCTAATCAATTCTTTCAGCAATTCTGTTTTATTCCTATTTCCCCATCAAATAGCATACTGTCTTTTTAGGAGATGTCAGCAAGTCTGGAAAAGAAGTAGTGCAAAGTTATGGCATTGCATAGTAATATAGCTCATTTTCAAAAGTGATACAAATCAAACTCAAGAAGAAATTTGCAGATAGCAAGGAAAAGGCTTTTCAAAAGAAATGAGAGCCCTGTTTTTTAACAACTGCTCGGCTTTCAAAACAGAGCTGCCTTTTCTAAGTAATAGAAGCAGGGGTGTATAGGCTGCTGTACTGGGACTGTGCTAGGGCTTTATCATGGGTTAAGTCCAAGTCATGAAAGCTTGGATTAAAGTTTAGTGGCTAACCTATTGCATTTCAGTTTCACAACAGACAAGGTCATTTGGCATAAATCCGTAACACTGCTTTCTGACTATATTTTGGAGACCTGTACTTTTCTTTTTTTTAACACTACATGAAACAGGATAGAGTGGATGATGATTTATAGAAGCTGGTATTTAAAAAACCCGCATTTTTAAGTCCTTGAAATAGATCCTGCAATACTTGTCTGTAGCAGTCTGTCTGTGGTCATGGTATACTGTACCAATCCATGGAGCAAACATTTACGGTGAGCTGTTTCATGCTCTGCAGATGGGAAGATCCTACTAGTGAAGTGAGATGTACTTCAGCATGACTCATGATTACAAGATCAGACCGATGTTTACAAGATCAGACATACTTCAAACTTGCTGAAGCACCAAGCCACTGATGGTGAGATGAAAGAATTGTGGAGAACTTGGTGGTCTCCCACCCAGCAATCAGCCCTGGGGAGGATAGTTTTATAAAAAGCAGTGATAAAATGGCCCCATAGCTGAGAGCTGTAGTGTTACTCTGAGTACATTGTCATGGTTTCACTGATTTATGTAGTACATGCCAAAATTACAATTAAAACAAAAAGGCAGAAATGAGGCTGGGCTTTTTGATGTTTTCTTTGTCTTTTTCCCTGACAGCAGATTCTACATCATAAAGACTGGTCTGCTAATACTTTTCTTGAAAGATAAGTCTCTGGCCATCACCATTTCCTACCTATAAGGGATTCTTTGGCATTCCCTACCCCTACTCAGAACCTCCTTCCTACTCCCTAAGTATACAACAAAATCCTGATTACTGGGCATCCTCTTTCCCTCATCTGTATAGATAATGAACAAGAATTTGGATGTCATCATACCAACATCCAGGTATCTAGCTGATCTCCCTTCTTCCTGTCCAGCATCTCTACTACCTATCTCTGGCCCCCTTGTTTTCTTATTCTTTGTGTAATATACTTTTTAAATGGCTGGAACTGGGGAAAAAGTCCTCAGCTGCTTATCTATGAGCAACATTTCTCCTGAGCTACCCTGTAATGCCCCACAGAGCACTAACAATGCATCCCTCCAACAAATTTCTGCAAAATCATGGGAAACAAGGGACAGGATAAAGAAAGAGCCCGTACCTCATCCTCTGTTGCTCTGTACTCTGCATCTTCTCATAAAAACATGTGTTCTTTCCCTGTGCAGGATACACCACTTGTCTCTAAACAAAAAACTGCAGTACAATTTAGGTAAGAATCCTTGTGGAGTACTAAAATATCTGGCATTACAGGTGACTCTTCATGATACCTGAGTTAGTTTTTTAATTACTTCATTTCTGAATCCATAGTGATATCAAAACTGAGAGGCAGTCTTTTGGGAATTTGCATCTAAAATATCTTTTTTTTTAAAGACAGTAGTTCCCTTGACAGTGACCAGAATACCTGCACAGACTTCTTTTCATTGGACTATCTTTGTGTGATTCTGTGAAATGGATGCTGTTGTTCAGAGAGAGGTTTAAAACATACACATTTTCCTCATCATTCAAAAGGACCAATATTGGGCTTAATATTTTTTCCTTTTTTTTGAGTATATTTTAGGCAATGGCCTGATTGCAAATTCTAGGCAGAGAATAATGCACGAGCATCTTGCTGATTTATTAAAGAACTTTTGAAGTTACAGTTCTTTCAATTCTAGAGGAAATAAGAAATACTGAAGTTAAACAAAGGTGGAGAGCTCAAGGAACTTACAATTCTGTATACCTCAGAATTTTCTGGTACAATGATAAGATTCACAGAAGTCAATTCAGTAAGAGACTGTTCATGCAATGCATAAGAACTGCAAAGTCAATATTAATTGATTTCATGATTATAGCATCTTTTCTGTTCAGGAAAAAAAACCCCAACAAACTGTACATTCAAAACCTCTGTGATGTAACAGAAGAATGTCACATGGTATGAATACGGTCAGGGACTTTATTACTGAGTTAAAGGCAGTAAATGTAAACCAGAAGAATTACTAAAGGAATGTGACTGGTAAAGAAAACCAACAGGAGTGCTGGAGGGAGTACTAAGGAAACTATGAATTGGATGGTAACCTGTTCCATATCAGGTAAAAAGTATTCCCAAGCTTTGTGGAGTTTACCAATTAAACACTTTAAGTCAGAAAAGATATAGCCACCTAAAATAGTTCTTCTTCAATTTGTATTGCATTGAACAACAACATGCATATATTTTTTTTAGCTAGCATGCTTATTTGATCAAGCCGGGTTGCATTAATTTATGAATAAGACTCTCATGATGCTTGAGCACTTATGATAGCTGACTCAACATAACTGTTGCATGACCTTTGAGCTTGTAAAGAATTAAAAATAAAAATTAACAGGTTTCTTTCAGACTTGTCAGAGATGATTTATGTATTTTGCCCTTCCACATGTCTGCTTATAAAATTTGCCAGACAAATATAAGCTATGAAGATTTGTACGTCTGCTACTTCATTACTTCTTCATATAAGATAAGCAGATGAGATTTTTTAACATCATAAACAAGTATGGATATAAACACATGCACATATATATATGTATATGCTGAGCTTGCTCAGTTTCAGTTTACTGAAAATCCATAAACCCACAGGAAGACTTGGCAATGTATACTTAATGAGTCATGATCTTCAGAGACATTCAATAAGGAAATTGCACTAGGTTATTTTTCTGGAGTTTTATTCATGCTACAAATGACTAATAGCCTGTGCTACGATGATCATCTGACCTCAGTATATCCAGGTTGCAAAAGATTTTCCCACTGCTTGACTGAGATGTCTTCTTAAAATTTAAAAAAAAAATATTTTAAAGGTTATTATAATAGATGGCAAATTTATTACCTGCCTTGCTAAACCACCCAAAGTTCTAAATATCTCCACAGATAGAACCCATGTGTTATTTCAGGACTAAGCGTCTTTAGCCCCCTCTCATGGAAATAAGCAGCATTTATGCAATTTCTTATCACACTGTGATAAGAATGTATATTTAACAAAACACTGAAAGCATCTATCCTTTGACATGTCTAGTCTTCATGTCTATAGTATCTATAATATGTTATGAAGGTTATCTCTCTTAGCCACCTCTTCATTACGTTGAGGAGCTTGAAGAAGTATTTATACAATGCAAAGGGGCATGGTGCAGAGAACCCTAACCAATGACCATTATGCATGGCACGTGTGGTTGATGGAGGCAACAGCACATGCTCACAGAAATCTTTGCAACTCAGCCTGTTAGTCTACATGAAAGCATGCAATAAGTTATCCCTATGGGGGTCTGCATTTGGACATCTAGATGTAACAGCTATGGCAGCAGTATAACTGGGCAAATTCTTTACTACTGGAATTCAGCCTTGGTCTTCCAGCACCATATCGTTTTTCAGCTCTCTACAAAACCTCTCAGTTTTTTAACTTGTGAACATCTTGAATTGAATAAAGTCATTTCCATATAACTCATCATTTGACGAGAAACTGTTCCTGGGAAAGAGCCCCACATACTGTTGCTTCTCTTATGCTACTTGTAAGGCTAGAGGAGGGTATTAGACGATGGTAGAATCCTGCATTTGACCTCTGCCGTAGAATCTCAGAGGGATGCAAAGTGATAGACAATTGACATGCAGTGGGAGCAGGACAGAGTGGCATAAGTTTTTAAGAAAAGATTGAGCTTAGGTAAGACATAGTTTTACATAGTAGTGCATAAAACCAGTGCATAGTTGTATGCATGTACTCGGCTAGATGATGCCAGGTAGATATAACTGAAGCCTTATTTGAATAAATATAATTTAATAGTGGCTTAATAAATCTACAAGATTTTTTTTTATGTACTTGAGAAGCTTTGTCAACTGAAATAAATCGCTTCATCCTGTTAAACCATTTCACAGTGAATACACACAAGGAGAGAAGAGCTGATTTCAAAACATTCAGTATTCAGCCAAACCAACCTCTCTTTCTGACAAGTGACACATTCGTCTACACAAGTTTCATAAATTTAACACATAGACTCTTGTTTGATAATTATGTAATGTTCACAGTTCCTAAGGGAAAGACCAGGGTATCACACTGAAACAGAAGTTCTTATACACATAGAATAAGCCAATATTCTGATTCTGTTAGGATAAGTTGGTGTCTGTTTCCGATTCTGTGTTACAAAAGAAAAATTATGCACAGAGACTCTTCTCTGTCACTTCTAGTCTTCCCTTTTTCAGCCAGTCAGCGTGGCAGTACCATAAGCATTGACCTAGACTAATTATTTATTTATGGCAATTGTTTATGTATTAAGCAACCATAATGCCTAAACAGTAAGGTTACCTCCTTCTACAAGTTTACTGTCTGAGTTAAATGTATCATAAAAGAAAAGGATAAAGAATAGTAGTAAGCTTACATAATTTCCCAATAAAGCTCTGATTCTCAAAAGCATTTAAGCATCTAGCTCCCAGTGGAATAAGTGCTTTTCACTGTTTACAGATACAGACCAAAGCTTTGGCACAGGCATTAGAATCCACGCATACCATTTTGGTCCATCAGAGTAGCACTTTTTAAAATGTTTTAGTCAACGTCAATAGAGTGGAGGAATTCTGAAAAGCAGATTGAATGAATCACAGAGGCATGTTGGTTAATATAAGCCCAGCAGTTCCTGCTGGAGAAAAGCAAATGAATATACAGGAACACCATGGCCCAAAGGATGCATCCCGATGATGAAACATTTGCCTTAAGCTCTAGATTGTTTCCCATTTCTGACTTTAGCATGGACACTGTGTTAATCACTTTGGTTCACACTAATTTCATCTTCCACCTTTCAGTTCACTTGATATGGATTTCATTTCTCTCTTTGCTGAAGTGTCAAACTGTTAAATCAATATTAAGACAGCATTTACCACAAAATAGTGAGAAATATTTAAGACAGATATTCTGTATGTAAAGAGTGGAAATACTCTAAAACCTCCTACACAATAGTGGCTCCTGGAAATCTTTTTCCTTTTTTCTTTTTCCCAACATCAGAAAAAAAGCAGAAGGAGCTCAGATTATTGTTTGGCCTATTGAAGCCACATTCAATATACAATGTAAAACTGATCACATAGCACTTTATGAGGAGGGAAAACATCACTGGGTAATTAGAAGCACTTTAATATATTAGATACGAAATTAGAATCTCTTTGATATGTTCCCATAGGCATTATTCAGGTAATTTTCTTATTTGAAATAAGTTTGCTTAAAATTATGTTTGATTTCACAAAAGTGGAATGCCTGCAAGACATACAGACATATGGGATTCAAATGGTTTCAGCTGGTGGCTTCCAGTCAGTATTTCCAACCTATTGGGCAGTTTCTGCCTGGAGCAGGCATGGATCTAGTGTTTCACAGAAAATGCTAGCACGTCAAGCACAGTGGCACCAGCTTGAGGCTGGAGAATTTGTTGAGGAGACTATGTGCCCTTCTTCACTTAATAAATTAACATTTTTTATTGTCAGAAATAAAATACATTTCCCAAATAACTGATAAAAGTCTGAAGAGGCTACAACATGGGAAGGACTTTAAGATGCATAGGAAACTCCCCTGCTTCCCACAAGGCTGGCAGCCAGGAGTCCCTGGAGGAAGCTCACCTGGCTGCCTAGCTGCTATTTGACCAAGGCTGTCAGGGAAGGTCTGTTGGCTTCCTCTGTCCATCAGCTGGGCATGTTTTTACTGAACTCATCATGTCTCTGATGGTGTTTGGCTCTGACTGCTCTGTGTTGCTTGGGCAGACACCTGAAGCTGAAGAATTGCTTCTTGCTGACAGTGCCAGTCAAGGAGAAACAGCTAGAGCACAGTCGGGTTATTGCAGCTATGGCTCCAATCCTATAGTCAATATGAAATGGGGCACAACTGTTGAGAATCTGCAGGTGATCTGTGGCCTCAGCTGGCCTCTGACAGCAGGTAAGTCAAGAATAGCCACTCTGGAAAGGACAGCAGACACAACTTTTGTCTTTTCCCAGTCATGATAATTTTTACATACAGACAGAAACCACAGTGCTGTCCACTCATTAAATGACGATATGGACAGCCCAGCCCAGTCTGAAGATCACTGACAAGGACAGTAAGCCAGCTGGTGTGTCTAGGGTCATCCAGAACTCTGGCACAAAGATTCTAGCAGTGGCAAATGAATATACTGAATTCACAAAGAGCGATTCTCCAGATCAAAATAATGAGTTCTTATCCAGGAATCAAAACTGAGATTTCTAGGGATTTCTGGTAGATAAATAAGAGAATCACAGAAAATAGAGTTGGCTGAGTCACCTAGCTCATCCAGCTGACAGCCCAGGATACTCAGGATAAAACTGTTGATTTCAGTTTCAGAATGACATGAAATTAATTCGGTGCAGGGTGGGCAGATGAACAAAGAGCCAGACTTGGAAGAGTTAAAACCTCAGGAACAGTCAGACACTCAGAAGATTTACTGTAGGTGCAATTTCATTACACAGAGAAACTGATGGCTAGAAGAAGCTGCCAAAGGAAACAATAGAAGCTACTGCCTTACTTTAAAGACTTAAGAAAATATTTATAAGAAATAAATATTTGGTAGTACATCTGCCATCTCAAAGGATACCTAGCTTCCTTTTATCCCTACAGTGTTCTCTATTCCAGCTGCAGGATATTTTTCTTCACTGCACTGTTAGTTCATTTAAAAAAAAAACAACCAAACACACCTGTTATAGATTAGTCTTAAACACAGCATCTGTTACATTTTAAGTTGGTTTTCTATTCTCGCCCAAGATGCTGTTGGTCCCACTCTAAGAAGAATGGACATAAAAGCAGCTTTACTCTACCTTTTGGCTTCTCCTCAGCCCAAGGACAAAGAAAATGGCTGTGTTGTCCCCCAGGCCAAGTCTCGGTCAGCTCAGAGCTGCTTTATTCATTACGTGGCAGCTTTGGAGTATAAGGCACTTTGACATCTTCTTCAGGCTAGAGAATATGCTGACACTTAGCCACCCCCTTCTGCTTGCAAGTTGACATGTAATACTGGACTTTGACTTACTTTTTCTGGTAACAAGCAGTGCATAAAACTCTTCACAGGACCATGAAGGGAGACCCTCTAAATCTCTAACCTCAGTTGTGAGAGCAAAAAAGCGTTTAAATAAAATAAGTTCTGAATTTGGAAGCTATGATTAATTTCTGTGTGGGGAAGGAGAATTGTGCATGTATTAGTTTCACAATGTGAGGAACATATTTTTGCCATTACCTAACTAATGAAGCTCCAAGGAGAAGAAAAAGGAACTTGGAAGCCGTATTTTCCCTCTTTGATCCAAAAGCAGCGGGGGTCGGTGCCTCCTATGTCAGCTTGTTGTAATAAAGTGTTACTAAGAGGTTTTTCTTCTTGTCACCTTTCTGACAGCTCTTGGATGTGGTAAAGGTGGGCTAAGAGATGATTAGTCACCACCTGCCTCTAACAAACAAGATATCTTCAGTAACTCATATGAAATGTTTAACTATGGATAAACTCATTTAAAGTGCCAGGTCTCCCAAAGGCCAATATGATGGCAATCAAGCCCTATTTCTCTTCCCAGGAGGTTTCTTGAGCACTGTCCCACATATCAGGTCTGCCACCAAGTGCTCCCATCCTAAGTGGATCTTCATGTCAGCAGGGAGAAAGACAGGGACAAGACAAATAGATTATTTTTTTTAATGCTCAGTGCATAAAAAGCATTTTGCATTTTGCTCCATATCCCATTAGGCATATTTGAACAATACAAGGACACTGGATGTAAGGACCTGGATGCTGTTCCATGACCCTGGGCTGTTTCCCCTGCAAGGGGAGCATGTGTATCCCAACTGCAGTATGACAGCTACAGCTGTGGGTGTGGGTGTCCTGTGCTCCATTCTGCTTCTTGAATGGTGCAAGGAGTTTCAAATGCCCTGCCTTCATATTTTTGTGCCTGTTTCATATATACATATATATGTATCCTCAATATAAGAAGGATATGGAGCTGTTGAAATGGGTCCAGAGGAGGGCTACAAAGATGATCAGAGTGCTGGAGCACCTCCCATATGAGGACAGGCTGAGAGAGGTGGACTTATTCAGCCTGGAGAAGAGAAGGCTCTGGGGAGACCTTACAAACACCTTCCAGTACCTAAAAGGAGCCTACAGAAAAGCTGGAGAGGGACTATTCATAAAGGCTTGTGGTGATAGGACAAGGGGGAATGGGTATAAACTGTAGAGGGGTAGATTTAGACTAGGCATTAAGAAGAATTTCTTCACAATGAGAGTGGTGAGATATTGGAACAGATTACGAAGGGAAGATGTGGCTGCCCTGTCCCTGGAGGTGTTCAAGGCCAGGCAGGATGGGGCCCTGGGCAGTCTGGTCTAGTGGGTTGTCCCTGCCCATGGCATGGGGGTTGGAACTAGATGATCTATAAGGTCCCTTCCAACCTTAACTATTCTATCGTTCCATGTTTCTATGATTAGGAATGCAAACAATAAAAACAAAATGTTGGGGGTTTTTTTTACTTACTAATTCCCTTTACTTCCTTCTCACTTCTACCACTTTGTTTCCAACCTTGTACTTTCATTCCAGTACAATTCCTACTTTCTTTCTCCCACCTCTTTTATTTCACTTCTCCAGTCCCAAAGTATGTGTCAATATCAATGTGTATTTTGCCCCCAAACCCTAATATTAAGTTTAGGGAGCACCTGCATATTTACTCACACACACACACAAATATGGAGAGACATAACAAAAAAACCCATTCTGACAGAAGAAGTCAATGCCTCTCTTTAGACTTCACATATTTCTAGCTGAAAACGGTTTCTTAATTTGTTACATTACATGTCTAATAGTACCAGAGAGTCCAAAAGTCAACCCACACTGCAGTGTGGGCTGCTGGTGCCTGAACTAATTTTTTGCATATTGAGCCTTGGGTTCTATTCAAAACCACTTTTGGCAGCATCCTTTCATCATTTAATATGGAGCATCTCATTCCTTTATTCTGCGGGACTTGTCTTCTAACACTTTGCATTAAATACATTAGGCATCATGGGAAAATTGGCAACACTCATTCAAAAGACCTGTTAGAATCATACAATCACCAAGTTGGAAAAGACCTCTTGGATTATCAAGTCCAGTCATTCCTACCTGCCACTAAACCATGTTCCTGAACACCTCATCCACCCATCTTTTAAACACTTCCAGAGATGGTGACTCAACCACCTCCCTGGGCAGCCTATCCCAGTGACTCTTGGAAAAAATTTTGCTGATATGCAGTCTGAACCTCCCCTGGCACAGCCTGAGGCCATTCCCCCTTGTCCTATCACTTGTCACTTGGGAGAAGAGGTCAGCACCCTCCTCTCTACAACTTCCTTTCAAGTAGTTGTAGAGAGCAATAAGGTCTCCCCTCTGGCTCCTGTTCTCAAGGCTAAACAACCCCGGTTCCCTCAGCCACTTCTCAAAAGACTTGTTCTCCAGCCCCTTCACCAGCTTTGTTGCTTTTCTCTGAACAAGTTCCAGAGCCTCAAGAAGATGATAATTGTTGCCTATATAAGATGATGAAGAAAAGGCCTGAAGAGCAAACTATTATAAACAAAGGAGTAAATTAAATTCACTGTAAAACTAAGTTTAGTTGCAGTTGTTGAGACATTGAAAGTTTGATGTGCCACCTTGCACAGTGATGGTATGACAGTTTCCATCTTTATTCAGCTAAGGATTGAGGTAAACTTTACTCTTCCTCCTTCACTGGAAGGTAGACTCTACTCATTTCTGGAAGGGGGCTATATTCTACATCATCCTGAAGTGTGATTGTGGGTAGCTTGTTATGGTTCTACTCATCCATTTAAAATAGGGTTTGTGTAGTGTTTTCCTTTCTAAGGAATGTGCTAGTAGGCTGCTAGATAAACACTCAGATGTGTACTCGAGAGAACTGAACACAGGGAGAGACAATATTGTAATTCAACTGCTAAACGAAAAATTGCACCCATAGCATTAGCTGAGACATTTTCCAAAGTGAGCAAAATTATTACCTCAGCATAGGTACCATTAAAGGAATTCACATAGTAAGATAAAAACAACACAAGTTTGTAGAGAACAGGCAAACCAGAACCAACATTTCTATTGTACTAGTGTCATAGCCAAGGTGATCCACAGAGAGTTTTAGACCTTTTCTGAATAAGATATATGTTAACAAGGCAGATCAACCAATTGAATGTAAGATTATTCACCTGACAGTGGGAATGTATGGGTCTGCCCCTTGTCACTCTGAATTTTGGTTCTCTCCCATTCAGTTCTCCCATATTTTCCTACATGATTTTGAACAGAAAACCAACTTCAAGGTGTTTGCTCTATGGTTCCTAAGGATCGTATGGTTTCTTTTAGATAAAAAAGGTTAGGTGATTTACAAGGGATACATAAGTATCAAACACACTTGTTGCATGAATGCCAATTCCATTTGAAGCACAAAACCCCCATAGCTGCTGCTCTTAGTTTCTACATATGCTCCAGGCTGGAAGAGTGTCTTCAGATCATAAAGGAGAGTGAATCAGCTAATGAAGAGCATTTTACATCCTTTGGCAAAGACTACAGGTGCAAGCTGAGTGAAAGAAGAGACAAGCAGCATAAAGTGCTGTACAAATTCTTCCATTGAGCCAAGGCGATGCATGGTTTTATGCTAGTCCAGTCCCTGGAACACTTCCCTGTGAAAGATAGTTTGCCATCCATTTTCTGGGGTGCACACTACTTTGATTCCCACAGAAGTGTATGCTAAAAACTTGATGGTATAACTTTGTCTTCATACAAGTGATCACCTCTCTTTGTAAAGAATATTTTCGGCAATATTATGGAGTGGGATTCCTGGCTGCTAAAGTTGACTTAGCTGTCTGTGTTGAAATTCTACAGGATGATTTATTTGTGAATAATCCAAATTCACGTTGCATCCATTTCATGATATATTGGGATGGTTATTCACTTAAAAGGCTCTGCTTCCAGTTTTGCCTGCAGATGATCAGACACAGCTGCCATTGAACTGTGAGGGCATATAAAAGTCAAATGATCTTGACATCCATTCCCCTGTGATGCATTCCCATCGTTCAATACAGGACAGTAAAAACATTGTGAGTCCACTTTAAGATTAATCCACTCTTGTTTTAACAGGCAGAAAAACATGAGTAGCTTTTTCTGAGACTGGACTGTATATTTTGTAATACAGAAAAAAAAATCCATTCTGTTCACAGAAACCTGATCAAAAAGATGAAGAAATCTTCCTTGCACTGATTAAAACTTAATTTGCTGATTTTCTTAAGGGTTCACAGATATGCTAGATAACATCCAGGGTCATAGTAAGGTTCTGAAAAGATGCATTAAATAAAACAATGCTGGTACCTTCAACGTTGGTGAGAATATCTTGCAGAATGAATTAAGAACCTAAGAGGAGAAGGAAGAAAGTCTCTGTGATGCTGGGTCAAAGCAGTGTTCACAGGGCCAGTTTGTACAACAAAGTGATGCAGACTGCAGACTGTGTGAGTCCTCAACTATCCATGTTCCCAACAGTTACTTTGTCTTTTCTGCTTGTTTGCAGGAATGTTCAGGTTGATGAGGAAAAGATTTCTTGCACCTCTGCTAGGACTGGGCTCAAGAAACAAGTTGATATGTGTGCGCTATGATAAGACATATCCATGGTATTTCTTCCACTAAAGAAAGAGGAGGATGGATGATATTTCATTAAAATTCAGAGTAACCAGTCCAAGACAGGTAAGTGGTGATAGACCAAGTGGCAAGATCTCAGTTGGCTTTGAGAACACTTTAAAATTAACTCAATTCATTATTGTGAACACAGCCTATGCAAATATAGCAAGAGAGGCACTGTCAGATCAAAAACCAGTTTAATGACAGGAAAAGCCCTGTTAGAGGCAAGCGGCTGGCCAGAGGGAACTAGGGAAAAGTGATTAATAAGAGATCTGCTCTTCCTCTTTCCTTGCTATAGCAGTTTTGTGGATCAATGGAAAACTCAGTTTTGCCACTTTGTAATTTGCCAACTAAGTAAACAGACCATTTATAGAAACGTCACTGCATTGCAGGAGTCCAAGGCTCATTCTGCTCTGCTAGATCTCTCCAATGCCAAGATTAACACCTGTGGTGGGAGAAGTAGCATAATCACCAGTGCTGTGTGTTGGCATTCTCACCTGCCCAAAACAGGCTCTCAATCGGTGGAGCCAAGTGCTCTCTTTCCCCCATCTACTTCTACCCAGGAAGGACAAATTTTGAAGGATTCAGAGGCAGATAGCTAGGGTAAACTGGTGTGGCTTCTCTTTTCTGTAGGGAAGCAGGAGAATTTAAATCTAATCCTCAGACGCTGCTCCACTGAAGCTGACACAAGCAGCCTTTGCTGAGTGACTGCTGTTTGTGTGTCCCACTTCCAGCTGGTTTTATGAACATATGTTATATCAGCAGGAGATATTTGTAGGGATAGGAAACAAAGACACTATGGAGCAGTCTTTCTTCATTGAATGGAGAAATGTTTGAAAGAAATAGTTCTTACATATGGAGTCAGAACTGCATCAGTGCTGAGTAACAAGTTTTACAGGCAGATTTGAAGACCAAAGGGGCATCACTAGCAGTGAAACAAAAGCAGCAGTGGAACAGAGCAGGGATGTCCTAACTCTGTTCTGTCAGGAGCCTGGGTCCTTCCGTGGAAACCTCCTCTCTGTCACTTCACTACAAGGCAAAAAGGACCAGATGGTGTGGAGGAGACCTTGAAACTGGAAGGTCAGACAGAGTGAAAATGAGTCACACCCTGCAATTTACTGTGGGAGCATGCTGGCCCCAAAGTCCACACAAGGATCAGAGCTCAGGTAGTGCCTTTAAATAACTGCTCTGGGGAGATGCGGGTGGGTCTGGAAGCAAAAGTACTTTCATAATCTCTGTGGTCAACAGAAGCCAGCAAAGAAAAAGGTATTCTCTCTTTTTCCTAGGTAAATGCTTGTCTGCAGAAAAATCTCAGTCAGACTCTCATGAATCATATCAACTGTTTTAATTTCCCAAGCAGTTTTTTACACTTGCTAGGAACAAGATTGGTTAAGATCTAAAAAAGTTTCATGAAGAAAGGAAACATGTTGTCATTTGGCAACCAGTTACTCTTTATTTTAAGTATCTGATTTATATGGTCTCAGCATGAAACACTCCATGGAAAACAGGTAACTCACTGAGGATACTTGATGATAGATACAAGAGATCCTGCATACCTTGATAAGCCCAGATCCACAGTTCCCATACTTCTTCAGTTCTTATTCCCCTAAATCAGCTTCACAGGGTCAGAAGGATAAATGTTAAAGAAGAAAATGGTATTTATATTGCATTCAAGCAGTTGAAGACCACCACTGTGAAGCATTACTAGAATAAGGACCAAGTCCTGCTATCTGGCAATCAGTAGTTTCTAGGAAGGAGCTTAGTTGAACTTATTAACCGAATGACTGGTTTTAAGATTTTTGAGCAGTCACACAAAGTGAATTTTCACTCCTTCTCCCCTCTATCTTCACAAGTGCAAATACTTTCAAGCCTTTTTCACACAGAGCTAGTTCAGAATTTTGAGGAGAGCTAGTGAAATGATTCACTGAGCAAAAACACAAATGTAAATGCATTACTTCAGGACAGATTTACAACTTCAGCCAAGGAACAGTATTCAGATTCCCAAATAAGTGCAGGAAAAGAGTGCAAGGCAAGAAGAGGCAATTACTGTTTTCTGACCTTGCTTTCCACTTGGGGGAAAAAAACCTCAGTGCTTCCAAAAGACACAGAACTCCCACTCTCTACTCAGACAACTAATGTAAGAACAGTTCTGACATATGTAGAGAAAACGTGCCAGATTTGTCTTCTGTACCTTTCTAGCAATTGCTTCAAGTTATATAGCATGGCTGCAGTATCTGGAAAATTAAGTCAAAAGTAGTGATCAATTCCACAAAAAACTTTCTCTATTTAAAATAATTTGTTACAGAATCCTCTTGCAGGAAGATTTACCTGTCTTTTAAAATAACTCAAGATAAATAAACCCCCTGATTTAGGACTTGCTCCAAGGACCTTTGAAATCCCACAGTCAAGCTCCTTCAGTTTAAACTGCTTTTCCATACTCAGCATCTTTTCCTTCTTCTTGGGAGCAATTTCAGCATTTCTGTCTACACCTGCAATTATTTGAAATAGAAGTTCAACATGAAAAACTCATCTGAAGGGAAAGTCTCTGTTTAAAACATCTAACTTGGGTCATTCAAACACAAAATTTATATTCTCTAATATAATTATATAGTCACAGGGAACTAGAATTTTAAGCTACTTCTAGGCATTTACAGATCAAACTGCACTCTGGCATTTGTTTTTCAATAAGCTTGGAAGTGATGCTTTTGCTAAGCAGATGGACTAACCAGTGACCAAGCACCCAATTTTCTAGTTCCCATAACTGACTTTTTCCAGTGAAACACATCTGAGCCAGAGGCTAGCAAGTAACAGAAACCTTTAATATATCAGCATTAGGCTGTAGCTTAGAAAAGTTTAAGTCTAAAAGATTATATATCTGTTAAATACCTTGGAATTTCTGGAAAGCTGGCTGAGACTGTGTTCCTTGAATCAGCTTCTAGGTTCTTTTCACCCAGTCTGGGCAGCAATATGAATATAGTTCATCTTCAATAAGCTACGCTCATATATTCAGGAATCTGATGGTAAGATCGACATGAGCTGGCAAGGTGGACTTTTAGCTCAGAAAGCCAACTGTATCCTGGGCTGCATCATGACCAGCAGGTTGAGGGAGAGAATTCTCCCCCCACTACTCTGCTATCATGACACCCCACCTGGGGTACTACATCCTCAGCACGGGAAGGACATGGATCTGGTAGAGCAAGCCCAGAGGAGGACCACAAAGATGATCAGAGGGCTGGAGCATTTCTGTAAAGAAAAGGTGAGAGAGTTGCAATTGTTTAGTGCAGAGAAGACTCCAGGAAGACCTTAAGACAGCCTTTCAGCACTTAAAGGAAAGATGCGGAGGGGCTCTTTATCAGGAACTGCAGCGATAGGAAAAGGGTTAATGGTTTTAAGTTGAAACAGGGTAGATTTACATTAGACATTAGGAAGAAATTATTTCCTCAAGGAAGACAATACAAATTCCCCAGCAGGGGCACGCAAGGCTTGTCCAGTTTAACAGCTCACATCTTGCTAGTCATCTGATGGCCCTCTGACCCAGCAATGCCCTTCTCTGCAATACCTTTCATTCTCTGATTAAAAAAATATAGTTTTATTTGATCTTTGCATACATAGCTATATTGAAACCATAGTCCATTCCAAGTATTTTTATGGTGCTTAGTTGAAGCATATAACTGGAAAAGAAACTTTATTGATAAAAAATATGGGGAAGTCATTCAGTTATAACTATCAATTCATTTTGAGAGCCCTTATGTTGATCACAAGTAGCTTGTAGAGGACAGGTGAAACTCTGGTCCTACAGCATAAGAGACAACTCAGACTTTGTCAGAGAGGCCAGAATGTTAGCTATTCTTTCAGTTTCCACAGAGCTACCAGTCAACAAGCATTCCTCTTTGCTCTCTATAGGGGATTTTTACCCTGGTTTTCAGGATGATGCTTTGAAAGTTTAAGGTAGAAAATGATACCTAAATACAAGCGAGTGAACTAAGGGTAATTTATACTACAATTAACACCCTGTACATCTTCCCAATGTCACCTCTCTCAAGCCCATCCCAGAATGGATTACATACCATGCAATTACATGTCTCCACTCTGCAGGAAAGGCCAAGAATCATAAAGGTATGTGTCACAGAAACTGCAAAAGCACCACAAAGGAAGCTACCTAGAATCAGTAAGTAGTAAGCACCAGGCAAGCCTTCTGGTAGAAATTACAATATCTGAATGTGGCCTTTCATAGCATTGAGATAGAAGTTGCCTACTTGGCTTTCAAAGAAAACTAAAAAGGAAGACCTAGACTGCATCAAATTCACAAATCAGCTTGCTTATCTGAATTTTGTTGCACAAACCAGCCATTAAGAGCTGGGACTAGTGAAACCTGTCTTACCCATGAACCACTCCCAACTTCTGTCTGTGCTAGAGTAAAAGGACTCTAACACCCTAATGCACTACACTACTGTGAGATTCCCAGCTTTCTGTGAAACTTGTTATCAAAAATATATGTACACAGATTGTGGGTTTTGGCCTTTGTTACAGTTAGCCAGGAGAGATCAAAACCAAGCAAAGTGTATGTCTTTAGAAAATACAAGCTAAAAGCTTAGTGCTTCAGTGGATATGGTGAGACTTTTTTTTTATGGCAAGGAAACCCTAGTGTCCAGGATATACAAAAGACTTTAAAACAGTTTAATTTACTTTGTTGTACTTTAAATAGTCATTTAAAGAAAGGACATTCCACATCTGCTTTCTAGTTGTGCAGAAGAGCTGAGAGTCAGGTAAGCCTGTTCCCAGTGGGACGGCTGCTACTGTAGTGCACATGTGTTTTGGAGACAACAAAGGCACAGGTAGGTTGGTGTAGTGTTAAAGAGATTTTTAAACATAAACCCATAGATGAATGATTCAGACTTTTGGAGAAGGCTGTCCCATGAGCATTTCCTGTATGTGAAAGGATAATTTTGTTTGAAACCTTTACATAGAATGAAATGTCTTAAGCCTACGTCTTGTAACAATCTGCTGGTGACTCTGTTTCCTCTGTTGCAACAATCATATCTTCATTGCAGAATCTAACCATTTTCCCTTCAGTTAATGTCTTTTGGGCTAGCCTGGCCAGAGTGAGAGCCCATGTGATGTAGCACCTGTACTACATACAGCAACTGGTTTGCCATGCAGAGAGACTGGAGTAGCAGCTGGGGACCTGAGCTAATAAACTGTAGTTAATGTTTTGAACTCACTAATTCAAGTTTAAAATGCCACCATGCTCAAATTAAGGGGTTTGTATGTTGAAGGGATCTGCAATGGTAGCAATACATAGGTTATAACAGCAAAACCCCTCTTATGGTTACTGCAGCCTTTGAAGTTTTGAAAAAAGATATGACTGATAAATGTCATAAGCTTATAAAGTGGTCTAAACTAGAGATGATATACACTTTCCTGAGTGTAACTCAGAGCCAAGAATAAGAAAGGAAGAAGCATCTTTACACTGTGTTTTTCCTCTCCACATGTGCAGCCAGCTTGGTAAAGAAACGGGGGTTAGTAGTCTCTGTCAGTGAGGCACAACCCCACCTGCTGTCCCCACCACAACCTCTCTGTCCCAAACACCACAGAAGCGTGATGACAGCCGCGACCTCCTTCTTACATGTCTCATTCATAAGAAGCCTGAAGGTGATAGCCACAGGATTATCCTTCTGAGCTTTTCCTGCTCTAGAAACCCTAAGCTTACACAAAAGCCCAGAGGACGTTTTCCATAAGACGGTTCGAACATTTAAGTCTCCTTGTATGCAGCAAAACCAGTCTTTAATACTGTTGTCTAAAACTGGGACCAGAGATACTTCTGACTTCCAGGCCCAGAAGTGAATGCCAGAAGACACTAAGAGTTGCACATCTGGGATTCACTAACAATCCAAATTTCACTTTCAATTAATCAGCAAAGTCCCATAGGGTTATTCAAATCTACACAGCACAATAATACGGAGTACATGGAGCCTTGAATTGATGACAACTAAGTCCATAACAGAAGTGGTATAGAGTACTTGTAATGGCAAACCCCAATCCCCCAGGCCTTAGCGGCCCTCCTATGGGCTCACTCTACCAGTTCCAGGCTGCAAGACTTCAGGCCAGGGTCAGGGAACAAAAAGATGCAAAGGATGAAAAGGATGCAGAATCAAGTCACTGTTTGGATCGCTTTTGAATCACTGTTACTGAAATCTTTCCTAGAATTCCTGAATAGATTTGTTTCTTTCCTCCACATACAACATCTTGCTGACTGGTATTGGTACTGCATCTGCTTGCAGTTAGAGGATATGGTGCAAAAGTACAGGTTTTATAGAATTAAGCTGTGTAGAGAATGCATTTATGATCTTGAGTAAGGCCTAAGTTGTTTCTAGGTTATTGTTAAAACACTAAACAGTTTAAGAACAGTAAAAAAACCCCTACTATCTTGCTATACCTACCCTTCTTACATTTTCTATTACACTTACTTGCTTTTTACCTTTCCCCTCACCTTATCTTTTGTGCAGAAATAAATCCAGGTGACTCTTAAGCTTATTCATGCTCCTTGCTTCAGTTTCCTTCCTTGCTAATTTATTCCAAATGTCAACTGAAATTTTTGAATTATAACATTCTCAACTTTTTGGAGCAATTTATAATTTAAAGAGTGGCTACATTTGTGGAAGTCTCACCTGAAAAGGAAAAGCAGGATCTGATATCAAACCACCAAAGAATATTTTTCAATTTGACCTGCTTGTCTTTTGTTCTCCAGCACATGAAATGTTTTGTAGATATTGGCTATGATGAGCCTATGGCTTTTTTTAAAACCACATGACTGTTCAGAAGAAAAAATACCAGTTCAGTAATGAGAGACGTTATATAGATACCAGCCTCACATTTATCATTGCAGGCATAGTCTTGGGATATTGTTAATGTTTCCAAGAGTAAAATTAAGGTGCCACTAACACTTTCTCATGGAATTTTATATTGTCATATCAACATAACTTAGAGGCAGCTTCCTCTAAAGGGAATGCAAAAGTAGGATTTGCAGCTCTCTTCACTTTCCACACCTCCAAGTCTAGTCTCTTAAGGTAAAGTTGGCTCTGAGGTTCTCAGTAAATCGAATCCAAATATTATCAGTGATGTTTTTTATTTCCAGAATTGCCAGTCTGCCAGATCTAGAATGCTTTGTTAATCAAAATGATTTCATATAGCCTATCACAGAAGAATGCAGAACAGCCAAAAGCATAAGATTCTAGCCTACCCAGAGACAGCTGTTCCCATATGCCAGGTTAAAGCCAGTTTCATCTTTTTATTGTTTTCTTTCTCCTGATTCCTCTATGTTTGTTATTACTAAAAGGCTCTGAAATTTCCACTTTCATTCCACCACATGTGGACCAAACCCAGATTTCAAAACCTCAGAGATACTTACCACTGCTGGTTTTCTGGCCAGGGGTAGTCAACAATTCTAGCTACAAATACTCTTAGCACAACAACCCAATACAAAAAAAGGGGAAATCCTCCAATGAGTGTGAACATTCTGATGCTTGCAAATCAGTCCCAAATGTGTTTTCAAATACATTCCTTCATCATTGCTCAGGACGCTGCCTAATGAGTTGACAGTAAGCCAGTTACAGTCTAGCACAGAAAAGTTTATTGCTTCCTTTTTTGGACATTCAAGTATTCCCTATTGTTTCAAAGCTGGTTAGTAATGCTCTCTCTGTTCCTTTGCTATCCAAAAAGCCTGTCTCTGGCAGTGACTCATTCAGGTTCTGGCACTATGTAGGATAATGGAGAAGTGTTAATAAAATATGCTTGGTGCCAGAGATAGAAGAAGGGGAGGAAAGATGCAAAGCAGAGTTCTGGCTCTGTCAGATTTTCTCTAATTTGTGGAGTTTTCTACTCTTTTTGGAAATTATACATGCCAGAGGTCACCTCACATTCCCTGAACAGGCAGAACAGTGAAATCTCGAAGAGCACAGGTTAGTGAACACCAAGGTATTGCATGTTGTTCCTATTAAAAGATCATTTATGTCAACGGTATGTGTTACTTCTGTTCTCCCATACGAATCTTGGATTATCTTGGTACTTCTTATATCATGAAGCTACATAGTTATGGAGCACCAAAACTGCTGAGCAACACTGCTCTACCAAGGAATGACCAGATAGTAACTAGTCTGTAGTGGCTGCACCTGACTGAGATGGGCAAGAATATTACTTTTCAGACAAGACATGACCATTCCATCTCATAGTATATATAATTTGTGTAAAATCCTCTCTTATGAAAGACAAGAGGGAAACTCCTGCTGTCTTTACCTGTGTCAGTATTTCACTCCACAAATTTTATTTTTTGAAGCTCCAGAGGGCAGCTGGTATCTTTGCCCTCTGAAATTTCAAGGCATTCAGCAAGGTAGATGAGCACAACTAAGAACACAAACTGTCTTCAGGAGTTTGCTTCCTTTTTTTTTCATGGTTTAGTCATGCAATCAAAGAATTTGTCACATTGCTCTCTGTTCCCACATCACCTTCACATAGGACTATCACTTCCATACAAAAGAGATACCTCTAATATGCAGGTTGAAAGAGTGTCCAAAATACTGGCAGGACAGAATTTTTCAGACAATGTGGACGTGGTTCTCCTTGATGTAAGGCTGACATTTTAATGGAGTCCTGCAGCTAATGGAGTAATATAATCCTGACATTAGTGATCTGAAATTGATGTAAGAGGAGAGTGAGGTTCTATATATTTTATTATCTCTTAAAACTAAAACCATAAAAGTAGTTTTGAAAAGAGACAGAGAGTTGAAGAGTTCCGAACAAAACTGAGAGGACACTAAGTTCAGTTTATTTCTTATGCATTTCTTGACTATGTGTCACCTTGAACTGCTATGAAATGTTTGCTTTTCTGTATTATTGCACTTTTTCTCATTTCTCCTCTACAGCCTCTTGGGACACCCACTAAAAGCATGCCAAAGGGAGGGTGGAAAGGTGAGGGCTTAAATATTTAAAATCTATTAAATAAAATAACACTTTTGAAATACTAAAAATACATATGGAAATGTGTTTCTCCCCATATGGGAATTCAGCTGTTCCCAGGAACAGCCTGGGTGTCAGGAGACCAGAGCAACATATGAGGAATGTATTAAACAAATTACGGAGGGAGGATTGAATAGCTCGGGGAGATGGAAAAATATTACATAACTTTTCATCTTAAGCCTACCCCAGACTGACAGCACAAATGAAAATCATTAGACTCCGAAGACGGTTTGGTGGTCCATGTGGAATCACTTGGTGGTTTCTCTGGAGTTGCTAACAGACAGCTTTCTACATCACAGAAACTTCCACACATTTATCACCTTTTTCAGCGATCCTAGCGGAAGCCAAGAATGAAGGTTTAAGAGAGAAAAATATTTAAGCATATGCTTAAAATTAAGCACCTGCTCAAGTACTTTGCTGGATGAGATCCTTAAACCTGCACTGCTAATAAATATGGTAAAAATTTGAAGAGCACAAAGGAGAACTGGGACTGAACTTTCCATGCCGTACCTGTTTTGGAAAAGATTTTATTTTCACTAAATAGATTTTAGCAACATCACATTGTATTTAAAAAGGGGGGGAAGAGAAAAATAATCAAGGCTATATTCCAAAGGTTATCTGTAATGGACTATCAGAAAGGAGCAAGAGTATCAGTATCCTACGCTCTCTCACCACATGCTGACCTTGCTAAGTTCCCCTCATGTGCTTGCATTTGTATGTAGATTCATTTAAGACCCCATCATATTTGTATTTAAAAAGCACTGGCAATATCACGAATACTAAAGCAACTTCCAGGTAAATTAGTAGAAGTACAGAGCAAAGTGCAGATCTCACTGGCATCCTACCAACCAACACAGTTGTGTTAGCACATTATAGACATCTTGATATTGCTTCCAGATGCAAAGCTAGTGGAAATACCAGAAATTTCTCTTCTAAGTACAGCATTGCATGGGACAGATATACCACCCTCTTCCCACAGTGGAGGGAACAGACCTGTTAAGGGGGTTAATGTTCAGAGCCTTGCCATAAGTGAGGAAAGCAAAGTGCTCATCCGTTCTGTTTGAGAGACACATATTGCATTTATCTATCACATAACCGCAAGGAAGGTTAAATGCATCAATACAACCTCAGCAGGGGGAATGCTGAGCAACATTTGTCAAACTTGCTTCCAGTGCAGGGTTTACAGTAACACCAAACTAGAAAAAAATCCAACAAAAATCAAACTAATAAGGTTTAATCTTCTCACACAAAGCCTGCAGTTAATTTTAATTTTGAAATAAATGTGAAATAAATAATTCACTGGTCCATAATTAGTTTTTGACTGCATTAAAATTGGATCTTGAAAAAGTGTAATAAGTGTTTTATAGTAAAATGGGTTTAATTTTATCAATAGATGTAAACTTCGTAATAAAAATGTTAATTGTGACAGACCAGTCTTCTACCTACACTATATTCTTTCTACAAACTAACTGGAAAGTGAGAAGATATACTTGCTTCCACACGACTACTAAGTTCATTATACAGCTAAATACACTAGAGAAAATACAATCTTTCACCATCTTTCCTTACTTTTCCTGACAAAAGGATTCAAGGATCACAGGAGCTGCCACATTTTGTCAGCCCAAAATCCATGGAAATATTGAAGCATGTCTTAATTCATTGTTTTCATCTGTGCCAGCTGTTACAAATTATATTAACAGAAAAATCTTTGCTACAGTTTTTAAGTTCTTTAAGCATGGTAAAAAATGAGAAGATAAAAAAGCATGATTATATTTCATTCACTATGTGCAATTTTTTTTACAATACTGTTCTAAAATTAGTCTACTTCAGTATTTGCTGAAATGTGTGATCCAATATATTAATTAAAAGGCAAAAAAAGGAATTGATGAAAAATTCTCTGGCTATAAAATTTGATTCTTACTTAAATAATGATAATAAAGAAGAAAAAAAACCACGAGGATTTGTTCAGACATATTACCATGGCTCACCTTTCTTTCTTCATTTTTCACCCTACCTACCTAAGTTATTCTACTCCAAGCCAACAAAATTATCAAACATTAAAGAAGCTGAAAACATGGTCTTGCATCTTGTCTTGAAGAACAGGTCTGAAAGATATCTGCAGACAGCAGTAGGGTCACCACACATCATTTCAGGTACAATTCCAGCTCTGGAGGACAGAGCACAGCTGGTTGGGTGCAAGGTCTTCTGTCTCTTTTCCATCCCAACAAAACCTCTCCAGCCCAATGCCCTTCATTTTTTTCCTCCTACTCTCTATTTCCTGATCCCTTCCCGGACCAATGTGATGGTTCACTCACTGGGTTGCCAGACCCAGTCTTCTTCCCACACCCAGGAAGAGCCCAGCTCCACAACTCAACCATCTTTCTGGTCCCCATCTAAACTCATCCTTTCCACACCCTCCCTATCTGGCTGCTCCTTGCCAGTTTCTTTGCCAGATCCGCTCACTGCAGCTGCAGTTTTCAAAGCACTTGATTGAATTTTGGAAGTCTGTAATGAGCAGACATACTGATATTTTCCCCCCAAATCTTGTAAGTTCACTGGTTTTCATGGAGGGTTTTTCTTGACATTGGGAATGGGCACATCCAAGCCTTCTACCAAATTCCAGCTTGTGAACCTTCTCAGAGATTGTCATGCACTATGGAGCATGCAAGTAAGTGATGGGCCTGATGAGAGACCCAGGAATTTGCCCTATTGCCCTTTCTGCTATAGGCACCATACATGTGACCAATAGGTCTTTCCACTCCCAGGGTTAATAGATAATATGCTCCACACTGCTAGCACACTCATGTTTGTTGGGATTGTCCAGTACAGGGATGCAACAACACCACCTCCTGCCTTTTCTGTTCCTCCTGTTTTATGATAATCTTTGCTGGCCTGAGACAGCAGAGCTTCCTGAAACTGGACAAGAGTTTTCACAACAAAGCTGGGAGAATACAATAAAGAAAAGGTTTTGATTTACAAACAGATGTTAAGAGCATTTTAGCTGACACAGTCAGATGCCTCCCCTCGCTTTCCTTGCTCCAGGTCTTGCCTAAGGGGACAAAGAGCCAGGGTAAGTCTCAAGTGAATCAGTTATGAAATATCTTCCGGCAATCTGGCATTTCCACAACAATCCTGAAGGAGTGAGAGAGACAGGGAGTAGGAGCTAGTGAGGAACCAGACGCACTGTCCTGCACAGTCTCTCAAGCAAACCAAAGTGCTGGAAGGCTTCAGAAGGAAAAAGAGCCATTCCCAAAGAGGGACAAATACAACCCTTTGAACTATTTCGTTCCAATAATGCCTTTCTGACCTTACAGAAATACAAAATGGACTTTGAAAAATTACAGACTATTCAGGAAGGAGTTAAACAACAAATACAAGAGTGACCTTACTTTCACCCAGGACACTATCATTTTATTTCATTCTTCTCTGAAATTTGACAGGTTGCATGCCAAGTGATTTTTTTTTTTTAACTTTCTCACATGCAGAAATTCTTCTCAAAACCTCTTACTTTTAACCTAAGTGCCAAAAAATGCCTAAGTGCCAGCCAATGACTCATCTTTTAAAAGCCTGGGTTTTGGAAGATGGTTTTCATTTCAGGAACTCAGGATTGTTTCCTGGATACTAAACATTGTGGGATCAATAATTAGACTAGAAAAATGTCAAAAAATAAAGAGTTTAAATATAAATAAAATGCATCAGTCATCTTTGGGGGTTCTCTTGACTAGAGATACATAGCAGTTCCAAGAGAAGGGAAAAACAGGAAGGACAAGAATTTGGCTGATGACGCAAAATGGCCAACATCCACTTTATTTTTTTTAATACTGAAACATATTTTAAATCATTTTAGTCTCTTTTTAATAATGGAACCAGACACATACATCACATTGCTTCAGAAAGAGTTGAAACACTGTCTTTTTTTTTCATGTGGGTGTGAATGGAAATCATAGGATGACATTCCAGCTCTTCCTCCCTGTGCTGTGCTTCATCCATTTCTCAACACACAATACAGACATACAGCCTTTATTATGCTGTAGCTACATGCCATCATTTTGCCACCACGCAAGCCAAACTTCTGAAGTGTTCTTTTTCTTCTAGGGATTTTCTTGTTTACACTCCACATAAAACCTTACTTGCACCACGATAAGGTGTGTGGGTGCATCAAGCCTGTACACAGGTGATGGAGTCTATCAGCAGGCAGAGAGGAGAAAGGGCACAGATGTGCTTCTAAGCCTGGCACAAGCATGGAGTATTTCTGTTTGGCAGCAATACTACTTGTCAAATAGAGCAGGACAGCAGCTGACCAATTGAAACAGCAGTTTTCTAGCAGGAAAAAAAAAGAGGCAGAAGAACATTTAGAAAGAGTTTTAAAAAATGAGATATTCACTAAGTTAGAAATTAAACATGTATTACAACTTCCTATGCTTGATGCAGGCTCTCCAGCATAGCATTCAGAGTAAGTGTTTTTTCCTTATTTTGCTGTGATCATTTTTTTTCTTTATATACCAAGACTAGCAGTTCTGACTTGTGTGGTGCTACTCTCAAAAGTTGCTTATAAGCACAATTCACATCTTATGCATAAGACAATTTGACCGTGTGCAGGTGCCCTTACCCATAGGCATTCTGGGTGAAATATTTTAATATATAGCTATCTGGTTATTCTGGGACAGATAACAGCCTAGACTGACATTGCAATCTGTTAAGGTTTTCTAGCAGGCAAGTCTGATGACATGGCATTGATTTTCTGGGAGGAAAAAGGGCTATCAGAATTCTGTCCCACCTAATCTGCTCTTCTGTATCAAAGAGAAACAAGCATCAAATATTTCAAAGTAAGGTCAGCAGTCCTTGATTCAGCTAGTCACAACACTGTCCCTCGAGAAAATTATTCCCAGCCACTCAGTTGAAGTATACATATGTTTAGCAAGTAGACAGCACACCACAGCTTTCGGCTGGTTTTATCCATTGGTGTGTTTTGGATCAAATACAAAAGGAACCATAGCTTATTTTTATTCCTCACAAAAATTAGCCACAATCCAGAAATTTCTCCTGTCCTGCCAAAAGAAGCAATCAACCAAACAAACACTACATATGTCCAGTTTTAGTTTCCAGAAATGAAGACTTTCAACCCATGTTAGTAAGAGTCATAATGTGAATATTCCATGCTATCTTTTTTTCACAGTGTGTTGACAGCTGCAAGTTAGGTAACTTCATGTTTTCTCAGTGAAAATATATCTAAAACCCCTCACTGTGCAAATACAGACAGCAACAAGCATCACTTACTGTCATGGTGCTGAAGGCAAGTTTTTATCTGTACTAGTGTGGTGGTTTATATAGTGGCAGGCTTCAGACCTCCACCTAATTTTCTGCTTAATCAATCCCACTTGCCGAGTCCAGTCTCATAGGATGCACGGGTCCCAGTTTTGCTACCACGACTGGGAGAGCTGCTTGGATTCCTACACTAGGTGGCATGGAAGGACTAAGTTTAGCCACCCCCACCACTGTCCAAAGGAAAATGTTTCTGTTCCTCTTGTATCTTTTGCTTATCTTCTGCAGAAATACTTACTTTTATTTAATCACCTGACTGAATATTATCGAAATTATTTCTTAGACTCTCCTTTGAGATGTTCCTTTGTGACTTTTCCATTCCAACTGAGTGGTGATCTCTTCAGTGTTCTTGTTGACTTTCCCTCCTGACTTTCCAACACTGACTTTCAGCAGCCAGATATTATACAGTCTAATCTGTAACTTACCCAGTTAAGTCTCAGGGTTCCCATTAGTTCTCCTCATTTTCCCATTATTCTACATTCATACGTGCCAAGAAATAGCACTGACATCTTTGAACTTCTACAATTCACAGAGCAGGAACATAGAGGCCTATGTCTTAAAATCCTCAGGATCACAACACTTTACATGTCTGAAATACTCAGACTTCTTGAAGAGGTCAATTTGCTTCTTACCTTGCTCAACTACTAAACTGATTACTTCAAATTATTGACCCTATAAAGCAACAAAGCTGGATCCATCAGTGCTGTCATTGGGAAGGGCAGCATTGCTCAATACTGGGATTGCACCAACAGCATAGCGTGTACATTGCTTCAGCCCTGCTACAGCCCTCTTTGTCTTTACCCCTACTGCACAGCTTATACAGATGTGTAACGAAGATTGTCTCAGTCAAGTCAGGATATCCATCTGTCCCTGATTCATTTGAATGAGAAAACTTAGAGCGTAATCATTAACTTGCATTACTGCGTCCCGTGTCACCACAAGGCACCTCATTTCTACCTGGCAGTTTCAAGTACTATGTGCATGTAACTCCATTCCCATTACCTCACCATTCTCCCAATATGCTACTTAACAGCTTTTCAGCAAATAAACCCTGCCTGTGCAACAGCACACACAACCCATATATGTAATCTGCCTTCCTCTGCCTGGGGGAAAATCAGGGGTTAAACTATCTTGAGGTGCTTTTCATCTCTGTTTTCTATTATTCCCTGGGGATAGGCCTATCTCTGAAGTAACATCTTGAGGATTCCACAGTTACAGTAGTGTGTAAGTTAAGGCCAGAAACAGTGAGGGAAATATTTTGCATTAATGGCAGATGCCTGGCTTTCCAAAGTGTCAGATTTTCTTCATCATGTGAACAGGGCTGTGTCATTCAGGTTTTATCAACTGAAGGTTCAGGAGAAGAGATGTCCCAAGAACATTAACTGTATTTTTTAATCTGGTGCTGCAGTCCCAGCTATTTAACTTTCTCTTACTCTGCTTTCTTGTCCTTACTGAGGTGATTTTCCTTCCCTCTTCCTCCTTGCTGTACTGAGCTCACACATCCTCCCTTTCCCTTCTGCCTCGCCTGACTTTCCATGGCCTCTCCCAGGGTACCAGGAGAACCAGAAAGACCACCTGTACCATGAGTCAAAAAAAACCCCCAAACTTAAAAAACACCTGGAAAAAGGCTGAAGCCAATAAAGGCTGGCGTCCGGCACAAAGCTCAACTCTATGTTTACCCTTACTTTTGGTTCAAGGAGATGTCTCATCTATATAGTCTATGGTCATTAAAAATGCCTGTATATTCATCACGTTATACAGTGATAAACACCACGAGTACACAGCATTTACAGGAGTATATTTCTGGAGCAAAAGGGCTTCTATGAGGAGCTATAGAGACTACAATGCTGTCACCACGTGGCAGGGAGGACTCTACTCTGCAGCACAAAAGAGAGAAAATAGAGCTGCCACAAAGTGCTCTCTTGGCTGTGTACTGCCCTGTGTTTCAAAATGGCGGGCGGGGGGGGGGGGGAAGCCTGAGAAATTTCAGGGAAGACCTGGGAACAAACTAAATGAAATCATGCCTCTTAGGTAACAATATGCAACACGTGCTGTCCTCAGTTTCAACAGGGTGGGTGTAAACAATAGCTAAAAATTACACATAGGACACAAACACACACATGACAAAGTGAAACACTATAAAGTTTTAATTGCTGCTTATTTGGTTAAGCCTTTCATAGTCGTCTGCTGGTGAGTCTTGAGCAATGTGATCATTCCATCCTCAGGCTCATAAAAATTTACTGCACATCTTCAAGTGTTCTCCCTATATAGCTCCATTTTATTTCACTGGTAAAATACGACCAGCTGGAGTTGCAGCTCTGATTAACTGAATGCTCAAGATGCAGAATGCAGTCCCCAGAATACATCATATTCATGGTAATATTCCGACTGTAAAAAAGGCTTGACTTTTTAAGCTGCTCCAGAGATGCTGATAAATGTAATGTGTCAGAAATAGGGACCACCTACACATCAGATCACACTTACAAGGATAATGTATGCAGGCATATAAAATTCCCAAGAACACAAAGCCACCCCGAAAGGGGTACTTCCCCAGGCTACTGACTGGTTTATTACACATTTCACTGACTTTATAAGGCAGCTGAGTGACATTTGGTTTCAGCAGAGCCACCTGAAGGGATGAAATTGCACTGTTATTGGACATCCAGCACCAGGGACATTATGATTTTAGAGTATCTTGCCAAAAGACAAAGCCACAAGCAAGTAACATTGAAAATCAGAACCTACTTACTTCAAAGTCATAAGCAAAACCAATGAATATTATCTTCCTAATAGAGACATGGAAACAGCTCCATTAATTTCTAAGATTCCCGTTCTTAAGATAGCCAAAGCATTTTCAAGAGGGAGGGAATTGAAGCATTTTTCTGATCTCTCTGAAAAGAAAAAGGGGAAGCAAAGAAGGAAGAAATGTGGTTCTATGACTCAGAGGTGCAACTGGAATAAAAATCTAAATGTTGCCACAAGTGAGATCACTGAAGCCCAAAGCAAAACTCTACATCTTGGAATTTTCCAGAGGATCTTGGAAAAAAAATCAGTTCTTTTCAACAAAGAGCAGCAAAATGAAGAGAATGCAAAAAAGAGAACTTGACAATGAAACAAAATTGAGTAGTAAAAGGTAAATCTTTACAATTTCTACAGTCAGAGCAGTAAATATTGATTGATAGATAGCTTGGTACTGCAAATATTTTTCAAGCTTACTGCTTTTGTTCCACACACTTGAGGAGCAGAAGACAGGAAGAGTCATCATGAATATCCTAATGGCAGGTAATTGTTCATCTTTCTCAGTAAATCTGAACCCTGTTCTTGCTTTGTTTCCCAGAGTTCATTTGAAGAGCCCTCAAACAAAAGTAACCAGTTTTGCTTAATCCAGCTATGATCCTGTAGTAAGCCTTCGGAAGAAACAGAAGGAGTGAAAAGGGTGTTGTGGCACCCCAGCTCCCACCTCAAACACATATGTCCATCACCATGGACTGTTTTGTCCACACGCTCTGTCGGATTTATACCCCACAGTTATGCTGGTGATTGAAACTTTGGATAGTACAAGGGTATCACACTTAAGCCCCGCACATACCACTGTGTCCCTGTACTTCCCAGGTGAGTGCTCCAGTCACCCACGCATCATTCTTGCTTTCAGAATCTGCAAGAGGGGGGTTTGCAAGGAGATGCCTGAGGTACATGGGTTCCCCAGCTCTGACACTGCTGGGGAACACTGAGTGCTCACTCAAGGCTCCAGCGCTTCCTTTAGAGGCAGATCTGAATCTAGCTCTTCCAATCTGCAGATCAATGTCCTATAAATCCCTCTCCAGTCACTCTAAACTCAGGTGGACCTCCTTAAACACTCCATTTGAAGCCAGCCTACTTTGAACAAAATACTTTTAACAGGCATTGAAGCAGAAGATGTGAAAATTATTCTCATCTGGGAAGTGGATGCTTGGCTTCTAGACCACGTCACAGTGAATGTAAAAATCTGCCCAGTCTCATCAGGACAGACCAAGGAGTAACACTCCCAAGTCTTGCATAGGTACAACCAACCTGCAGGTGGTTAGTACAAGCATTGTCCTCTGGGGCACATACACTTGGATTTCTCCAGAGATTAAAACAGAAATAGTTCTCCTGAGGCTTGATACTCACTCCAGGCTACAGGGTAATATATCCTCCCACAGCAGCTTTTGTGAATCTAGCATTTATTTCTCTGGTCTGCAAGGATACAAATCAAAATGTGTTGAACACATTAGATGTTCTGAGATTTTGCTTCAACAAGAAACTGAATTTTTTAAATTATTTTTTAAATTTTTTTTTTTTTTTGTCTTACAATGAGGGCGTGAGTTGGCAGTTGAGCCAAAAAAAGTCAGTTAAATGCACCTTTCTTCTGGTGGCAGATTGTTCCCTGTAGGAGGTCTCTGGTTGCTCTTCATATCTCATGGGTGTTACAGAAGTAGTTCTTAGGGAACTACAAAAAAAGGAGAAAGGAAGGTTGTTTGGCATATTCAGAATAGAGTGTTCATGTAATCAGAGGAAAATATTGCATTGAGTTCTGTGAATGGTGCACAGATACTATGGGCAATTAGAGCCTTATACATTTATATAACTCGTAATTACTTAATTCAATTATTCAAAGAAAATTACTTCACACCCCCACAAAATACCCTGTATCCTACTAAGGAGACAGATATGCCTGGTTTTACACTCAAGTAATGTCACCTCCAGCAGAAGCTCATTTATTAAAATACCAGAATACTGCTGTATGATGCCT
Source organism: Piaya cayana (assembly GCA_013389865.1). Classification (NCBI taxonomy): domain Eukaryota; kingdom Metazoa; phylum Chordata; class Aves; order Cuculiformes; family Coccyzidae; genus Piaya; species Piaya cayana. Next base: position 72,202 of record WAAB01023834.1, on the reverse strand, counting down.
ATTGGAACACCCACCTCCCACACTCACAGGGCAGTGTGCGTCTTATAACAAAGAAGGCATTCATAGCTATTATCATTAAAGGTAGTAGGGGCGATAAATGCGTTAAAGGGACCAGAGAGTTGTTCACTTGAACAAGCTAAAATAGCTCAGGGATGTTTTTACTGAAAGTTGAGGCACTTCCATGCCTGCTATCCCAGGACCAACTTCCTCTTGCATTGTCAAATATTTTATTGTAGCTTTGAACCTCATCTGAGCCTTACAGCTACCAAGAGCCTCTAAGCCAGACACTTCACTCTGTGCTCCCAAAAGGTTCAAAACTAAATTTGGATCTCAGTTCTTCGGCTAGGTTCTTTTGGCTAAGTTGCTTTGCAGCTTTGTGCTGCCCTGCTACCACCAGGACATCTGAGCAATTTGAGCTTGGTTGCAGGCAGGAGAAAGGCTCCTGAGAGCCCTTTTGGTCTGGGTTAGATAGATATGGTAACCGGATTCACTGCTCCCCTGCAGTTCAATTTTTTTTGTTATCACTATAACAGTTTTCAGTCTATTAATATGCCTCTTGTGCAAAACCAGTCTGGCACTTCCAAGAAGGAAGAGGTGCAATGAAGAGATTCTCAAGCTCCTAAACTTGCTTAAAACTATTAGAAAAAATTATTGAGAGCTACAATTTTTTAGGACAGAACTAAAGAAAACAATGAAAAAGTGAAACTTAACCAAGTTACTTTCAGTAACTACCAAGTCAATCTGTGCAAAGTGAGCTCTCTGATTTATTCTTTCACCTCTGCTTTTGTTGAAAATTTAAAAAAATGTAAGTTTTCCAGTGAAGCAGCTTGACAAATGACGCACTTTATCACATAATCACAGAATCACCAGGTTGGAAAAGACCCACAGTATAATCCAGTCCAACCATTCCCATCAACCACTAAACCATGCCCCTCAGTACCTCATCCACAGTCTCTTAAATGCCTCCAGGGATGGTGACTCAACCACCTCCCAGGACAGCCTGTTCCAGAGTCCAAGGACACTTTCCATGATTTTTTTCTTCCTGATGTCCAGCCTGAACCTCTCCTGGCAGATCAGATGTCAATATTTCACATAGGCCACATGAAGTTTGCAGCAACTTGTTTGTCCAGTTGGTAGCTGAAGGTGCTCAACAGGTTTAACTGCAAAGGTGGTAGCTTTGCTTTCTTAGCTCTGATTGTGTTATTCAGAGTAACCCACCACATTTCTGGTGTCGAAATTCGTAAAGTCCCCTGAGAACCAGCCCAGGCACAAGCTGCTTCCAAACTGGAACAACCAGATTTCAGGGTTTTTACATTAGCCACAGGACAAGGATCATCAGTCATGAGGTTCACAAGACCTTCCCCTTGCCTTTGTCGGGTTTAACGGGTTTAGCTCCTGAAGCACAACAGATACAGGCTTTGCCTCAGTGCCGTGTCCCAGCTGGTGTACACAGGAGGCAGGAAAATTTAATGCATTCTATATAAAGCAGCAGAAACACACACATTGTGTAACAAATGTATGTTGAAAGGAGATAAAAAGACAGCCTGATTTCTTTGCCTTTTTTTGTTTGCCTGTGTCCTCATTCCCCTCTGCCTGCCTGTCTTGCTGTCTGGGGGAAGTTTCACATCGCATTAGTGTTACTGCCTGCAGTTGCGGAGGCTTTGCTGCCATACTACCGCCCCTGGCTTCCTGGCAGGTGGTGTGGGGACAACCTCTGACAGGAAGGACAGGGACCTCTCCGCTGTGACAGACCCCAAGCCCAAGGGGCAGGAAGGGGTCTAGAGGCAGACCTGCTGGGAAGCACAGCAGTGACACAGCATCGCAGCTCTTCCCATCACTGGCTGCCACTTCCAGATGCCACATGTGGGGTAGCTTTAGTACCTCTCAAAGCCTACTGTTTTAATACTGGTGATTCCCCAGGTAGACCTCAACTCTCAGTGGTGAAAATAAAATCTTTTATTTTCTCCCTCCCCCCCCAAGGCCTCAGGGAACATTATGGTACTACGCAATGCCTCTGGTATCTAACCTCATTAAAGGAGCTAATCTGTAATAACTCCGCCATACTGAGGAAACTCTCACCTCCCTCAAAGGCAATGACTCAAGATACTAATCAGAGCAACAGGGATGTCTGAGGGTTTTTCCATCCACTCTTTCAGTCTGGGCTATATTTTTCCTTCCCCCATTACTGCAGCCACAAATTCTGTGCTCATATTGCAGAAGAAGGCACTCAGCTGCTTCTTGTGTACCTCAGGTAAATTTAAATATATGCCACGTGCCAAAGAATTAAAAGTGGTCCTAAGCACACCCTGAAGAGACTGTTTTCTGCCTTTCCATACTTACCTCTTTACTAATCTCTGTTACTTTGTTTTCTCTCATCATTTTACCTTTACAGCCTGCTGGGGATTACCAGAGGAAGGCTCTCCTGAAGAAAACCCTAAAGGAAATACAGCTCCTACCTTTGGCCCTGAAACACTGTCACAGCTGTTGACCATCATGGCTTTATACCTTGTTGTTGAAGAGATGAGATAGGAGCACCCTCAGAATTCAAAAAAGTGTCTTAATAAGGCCTGACCGAGTAACATCAAACCAGTTAAAGTTGCTCTGTTCACATCTCTGGAGATAAAGTTGGGAAGTTTTGACCTTCTGAAGTTATGAGTACTGAAGAGACTGACAGCCGCCACATAGAATATGAGGTTTTTCTGAAAAACCAAGAACACCCTCACTCCCTGACAGTGCTTGCCCCGGTCCTTCAGGTCCGTACAGCAAATCCTTATCAGGACTTACGCTAACAACACTGAGCCATTTCCAAAAGGTTATTATTAAAAGTCATTCATTACATTAATTTGCAACCCTCATTTAACGTCAGCAGACCTTTATCTATCAGCCTGGGGGCTTATGCTAGCTCCTGCAAGCCAAAGCACAATCATAACAAGTGTCATAAATTGTAATTACAGGGTGATTTCTAATGATACCAACTGCCTATTGCCTCCATACATTTTCAAGGCCAAAGGTTGTCACCCTATTTCAATTCCTGTGCATCTACATGGGGAAAAGAATATCCTTTAATAAATGGATAAATTATTGGATAGAAAACACATTATGAATAAATAAACTGGATCATCTCTGTGCTTAATACATCAGGAGAGGAGTTGGGGGCTGGCTGAGGAGAGAGTAGAACATGCTCTCAGGAGGCAAGGTGAATGCCTGAGCTACTGCCTGTTCTCTTTTTCATTAGAAGGGAAAGGATCAGCACAATTTCAGACTTCATTCTTCATTTCTTTGAGGCTGATAAGTTGAAATCAGTTCATATTCCTCCCACATTTCTCCGCCTCCACCATCATGATGTGCTAAAGCTTAACTCAAAAAATTATGCCAGCTACTCCCTCAGCTTCACCCGTCAGATGAGGGAAAAGCTAGCTCAGCCAGCCTCTTTCACAGGTGCTTTAAGTTAAATATGCAGCTAAGTGTTTGACTGGGTCACAGCTCTCCTAGTTTGGAAAAGCATGCTTTTGCAAGGAGTGTTCTAAGAGATTTAGGATGCTGTCTTGACCAAGTTCCTTCATAATTCTCTAGCACTGAGCTAGCATCTCTTAAAATACTCATTAGGTTCTTTTCTTTCAAAACTAAGTGAAATTATATTTCAAGAAGGAAGCAAACAAGTTAAGGCGTGCTTACATTCTCATTTCCACAACAATTAATGATAAGCAACATAGTGAAATCCTAGATTAGTGGAGAAAGGGAGAGTTATGAATACAATCACTGCTGAAATATTTTTGATGCATGTATTCTGGTCAGGATGAACAATCGTGTTTAACCTGAGACAAATTTCAGGAATGCAGCAATTCCCATTAAAAATAACATCCTGTTTCATGTTATTTTTTTATGGATATGCAAGTATTTGATAAATACAGTGGTGATGGTCTATGAGAAAAACAATATTTTACCTGGAGAAGGTGTGCTGAGCCTAAGACACAACGAGGGATAATAAATGATTATGTCAGAGAGTAATTAATTTTATTGGTTGTATACTAAGAGATATAATATTTTTCTACAACTTGTCACATATACTCTTGTATTCATATCAAGTACAAGATAAATAACTTATTTTTTAATCCAAGTTGTAAGAAAAAAAATAAAGTAAGAGTACAGCCTAGAAAGTGAGCATAATTGTAAGACATTTTTGTTGTTAACTCTAGGCATAAGGAATTTGGTCAGATATTAGAAACACATCCGACAAGACGAGCCCAGCCTATTTAAAGACTGTGGAATGCATCTCTCCCTTCAACAACGCGACTGTTGACAAGCTGCCAAAAGTCTAAACTGCAAATTCTCCAACCATGAATAAATCAAAAGAAATTCCAAGAAATAACTAAATAACTAAGGCAGCTTAAATGACTTATTTTGCTATAGTAACTGCAAATTCTCCATGAAGATATATGGCCAAAAGTCAAATGTATTTAAGCCACCCCTGTTGGGTATTATGACTCTGCCGGTAAAGACATGTTGTATATAATCCAAGCACGTCTGTGAGGACCAGATCTGGTTCATGCTGAAGACTGAATTTTACTGTAGTCTCAATGAGCTAATTAGAGTGAAATGACCAGTAGGATGCACTGTTGATCTGGAAACACCATGTGCCTTTATTTCAGAGGGTACTGAAGTGGCAGGGGAAAATCTTTTCCTCCTAGGGAAGGGACCTGAGTGCTTCCGGAGTTCTTCCATTGGAATGACTGGCTGGCACAAGTCAAGTGTTTCTTGTTTTATTTACAAAGAAGGTGTAAAGACCTGTTTCCATTAATGAGGAGGAAACAATCAGGAGAGTCCTGTAACTAATGAGAAGAAGTGGGATATGACAAGTCCCAGAGGCACAGTGCTTCGCTATGAAGACAACCAAGCCCCAGTGAACTCTTACCCCATCCCATGGGATACCAGTGTGGGTGGACTTCTAATCCCTCATAAACTCACTGAATAACTGTAGGTCCAAAACCATCTCTGTACATGACTTTATCAAATCTGGTCAAGAATTTTATTACTCTGAGTCTCTTGGCTCCTTCCTGGATAAACTTCCAGCCATTTTGTAAGTAGTTGGCAAATATTGATTGTCTACTTCTGCCTGAAGCAAAGGGTTACACACATCAAAACAAAACAAAGCAAAGTCATGATCCATCACTGATCTCTTGAGATACGGCTGCACAAGGGCTGCTCTTGCCTTACATAGATCCTTTTCTGCAACACAAACATCACCTCTGCTGTGCCAATGCTCTTTATCCTGCCTGCATTTTATGCAGTTCTTTATGTGAAAGGAAATCACTAAATGACTGGATTGAGTTTGCTGTCATTGGAGACTTTTTAACCAGGATATTGAGGAAAGCTGAAGGACAAGGTGATGTTAAGCTACTTCCTATTTTGAAGGGAGACATTTTTATCTCTTTGAACTTCGCAGCTTTCTTATAAATGATCATTTATGAAATCTACTTCTTTGCTTGGGGGTGGAGGAGGGATTGCCATAGTTCTCTTTTATAAAATAAGCAAAAAGTTTGCATGAATCAGAAGTGTTGTGTTACCAGCAGGTAACAATTCATAACCTCTGAGACCTCTGATAGCTAAAATCTAAAATTCATTAATAAAACTGGTCTTCAAAATCAGATTCAGTTGATGGCTGCTTTTTAATTCTTCTTTTCCCATTCTTTGCTAGTACACTATTGCAGTTTACAAGTTATGATGTCTTCTGCTTTTTGAGGGAGGGCCACAAACTATTGCCTATAAACTATTGCCTACAAACTATTTGCTTGATCGTTCACCCAAGTCCTCTTTCCTGACATCTATGACATAACTCAACAGCAAAGAAATCCACTATCCCAGCTATCCAGAGGTTATTGTTCAAACTTCAGAAGTTCGTTTTCCAGATTTCCATAATTTTCCCAGATCCAAGCAGTTGCACAATTCCACATCACATTCTGCACCTGAGAGTAATATGAGGCTTATTTCAGGTCCCTTATTGTCTAGCATTTCTCTGCATGGCTCTTCTCACTACAGTCATGTCATGTATGAGCTGGGACCCTTATTTCTGTGCAATTCCCAGGTGTTACTGCATTTCAATCCTCAAATTCTCATTCTTATTTTAGAGTGTCTCATATCTTCCTTCTTTGCCCATTATATTGCAGTACAATTCCCTAAAGTGGCTGAGTAGACTTCACTAAGCTTTTGGGATGCTCTGTTGCAAACAGCCTCAACCTATTGTAAGTGCTTTTATGACCATTTTCTTTCCTCACTGCATCCTGTTGATCTCCTCACCTGAAGTTTCTGTATCCTTGCCAGTTTCCATGGATTTACCAATCAAATCCAGAGCTTTTCAAAAGTCTTGAAAAATGTCACAGCCTGATTTTACATCCTCCTTTCCCTCATGTTTATTCAACAGAAAGTTGCCTTTGCCAAGCTTGCAATTACGAGCTGTCATTCAAACAGGGGTTCCTTCCACTTCCACTGTGCTATTGCAGCAATTCATCAGTGCATTGCACATGCCCCTGGCACCTCTTCTCACCCTCTTTTCACTGCCTTTTCTCTGAAAGGTAAACTCAAAATCAATACCTAACTGTTGTCCAGAGTCTGTTTACCCTGCAAATCGATGCTAAAATGAAGATACGCTCTCTCTCATGCTTTCTCTCTCATGGGTGTGCTCCCTCACTCTCTCTGAAGACTACGAGGGTTAGGCGAGACCTAGTACCTTGGAGGAGGATTCCCTGGGATGACCAATCTACCTCCACAGAGGAGATCAGTCGGTTCTCTGCTAACAATTGTTTTAAGTCAGGTATATCTAGCATGTACATTAGTCTCACCATGTCTGGAGCTGCTGTTGCAACATCTAGCTGAGCACACCTCGTCACCCACACAACAGATTGAGTCAGCTGCAACACAGAATCCTTTCGTGTCTTGAGCATTTGAGGATGAGCAAGAGTCCAGACACTTTACCTGTCTTGGGGATCAGTAAACAAATCCTCACATCCTCCACCCAGTATGATTTCCTGAGAAGCGAGATTCACAGGAATACTACCTGTTCCTGGGATACAGGCAGGGCTGTAAGAATTTCACTTTCCCAGAGTTTTAGAGAGAAGCAAACCTTCCAGTTAATGTATTAATTCTTCAAGAACATAAATACCATATGTAACCAAGCATGTGCAAAGCACAAACTTCAAATTAATTCCATTAATAAACTTCTTCACTGAACAGCTTGTGTCCCTAGCCCTTTGGCTCATCCACTCTCTTAGTTGTCCTTGGTAATTCATGTGCATTTAACAGTGCTGGGACTTCTCTGTCTTAGGGACTGCCTCCTGCAGGCTGTTCCTCAGCTGAATAAGCTGAATGAGGTTTAAAATTATTCAAGAGGTTATGTTCTCCTTCCTCTGTCAGATCAGCTTCTGATTAACCTCATCTGATAACAGCACCTTACCAGGTGACAGCATTGTCAAAATAAGTCATGCAGCAATAAACCACCTTGACTTGACAAGAGCTTACTGGTCAGAATGACTGAATTGCAATGATATCACTAATAATCACTGTGAGACCTACACCAGGTCCTCCTAGAAGTGTTAGACCAAGTCAGAGGATGACAGGTAGTAGCAACATAAAGTTCAACCTTCTGATAAATGGAGTTTTCCATATCATGCAAAAGTACAGGATCCATAAACTGTTCTTAGACAGATTCCCCAAATGATCACATCTGCCATATACAACAACTGCCTCCAGCATAAAAAAATATTACAGTACTTGTTGTCTTGTGTGTCCTGACTAATATACCTCACCTGGTCACAAGAGTGCACTGGATATTAATGTGCCACAAGTACAATGCAGAGAAGAATCCATCAAAAATCATGTTCAGTGCGACGGAAGTAATTTATCCTCCCATGACATCAAGAAGCACTTAATAAGAGAGGAACAACTTATATCTGTTACCTATGACACTGGTACTTTAGGATATTGTTCTAAACTAATGCATCTTCTCACTCAGAATGCAGAAAAATAAAGGCAGGTTTTTCTAGTTTCTCTGATTCCCCATCTCATCTTGAAATTGGAATTCTTCTCCTCATGAGTTAGTCTTAAATTAAATGTTCTAAGCAAAGTTTTGGATGTTTCCTTACTTTTGAGCTTTTGACATCTCTGACTATCAGGCTTCCCAAAAGCAATTAACTACAAGTTAGAAGTTGGTTTCAAATATTTTACCTGGCTCCATTCTCAGCAGCAGTCACCTCCTCACACACAGCTTTTTGTCAGAATACCAGTTCAAAAGCTAGGATATTTGAACTTGTTCTCACACATAGATCTGCTGTAATTTCATTGTTCCTGTGAGGAACTGATATCTGAATGGGAATATTATAAAAAGATCATGCAAAGTGAAATATCACCTGGTATAAGAAGAGATTCTTCCAATGTTTGCAGGGGTAGGGAGTTGCTGTTTCATTTTTATCTGCCCCCTGGGGTTACCAGCTTGCACTTTAAATAGATCACTGTCCTGTCCCTGACTCTTCAGATACTGTGTGTTTTGCCCTTTTTTCAGAGCTTTCATCCAGCCTGGACTTTTGTAGCCTAGGCTCAGTCGGCCCAGGCCTCCTTCAATGGCCTCCAGGTTTCTGTGTTGAGGTGAACAAATAATAGAACCGAAAAATCATAGTACTAAGTTGGAAAAGACCTGTTGGATCGTTGAGTCCAACTACTCCTATCTGCCACTAAACCACATTCCTGAGCACCTCATCTACCTATCTTTTAGGGATGGGGACCCAACCACCTCCCTGGGCAGCCTGTTCCAGTGTCCAATAACCCTTTCTGTGAAAAAATTTTTCCTGATATGCAGTCTGAATCTCCCCTGGTGCAGCTTGAGGCCATTCCCCCCTTGTCATATCACTTGTCACGTGGGANGATGCCATTGGCCTTCTTGGCCACCTGGGCACACTGCTGGCCCATGTTCAGTCAGATGTCAATCAACATCCCCAGGTCATTCTCCTCCTCCGGGCATCTTTCTAGCCACTCTTCCCCTAGTCTGTAGCACAGCACAAGGTTGTAATGGCCAAGTGTAGTTTTGCCTTGTACCTGATTGTCAGTACACTGTCACTAGGCTGCTGCTGAAGAGCAACTATGAAAAATGGTACCACTGAAACAGCAAGAAAATGTTTAAAAAACTTAAGTTTGCTGTGACACCATGAGTTTGCAGCACTGAGGGTTATGATTGCAATCACTATCACAATGTTATATTTGGTGAGGTTGAAACAAATAGACTTTTGAAAATAATGGTTTGTTTGTGTAGTCTAAGGACAGATAAATATGGTCCACAAACCTACAGATCTGGTTTTGGCTGCTGTCCATATGTTTTTCACCCACATGGAAAACTCAGAGAGGCAAAGTAAAACTCAGCTCCAGGTGGTTTGGGGTTTTTTTCCATCCAGTTGCTCATCAAAATCATGCAAAACTAAAAGCAAAATCCTCTGTTGAATTTAATCATGACACCTCTGTCATAGGACCTACACCAGAACAGATGAGGCCCTCTGGACCACCCCCACATGCTAGGGACAGGTTTGCATCTCCCTCAGAATCCAGGAAACATACTTTGCTAGGAAATTTGGCCTCCAGCATATGGTAGAGCGTTATCTAACACAGGAGCATAGAAATAACTGCTGAGTTTCCTGTGCTGTAGAAATAGGGTTACCCATTAGACTTCCACCAGTGTTGTGCTTGGAAGAATGCAATGTCTGAAACAAAATCTTTGCCAAAGAGGTAGACAAAACCTGTGACTAAAAGGCAGTTAAGGCAGAGACCGTACAATGATTTTAAATATATTTAGCCAATGGGCCTCTCCTGGTGTGTAAAGTTAAGTTCATACCTCCAGCTTTGTAGGACTTAGGTCCCCGAAATTTCTCACTGTGGAAATTTGGTACAGAGATAAAGATTTTTCATCCTCTTGTCTTTTCTTCTCATGGAGTATTGCACACAAAACCTTCCATAGCTATTCCTGAGGCTGGAAGCCTTTGGAGTGTATGCTGGAGAGCTCAGATTTTCCTACACAAAAGAGTAAGGCAGGTACAATTAATACATGGAAAGTAAAGCCCTTCCCCCCAGGAGGAAAAGAGCTCCCAGCTCTTCTTAGCAAGCAACAAGCATTAGTCATGAACATGAACTCTCCAACCCCCAGCCCAACTAGGGTGCATTTAATGCTGCATAGCACAGCCCTTATTCATGTTATCAAACACCCGCTCACTTAAGTAATCCGTTGATGTCATCAGCATGAGCAAGAATTGTGAAATCTAGCTGGTTTTAAGTGCATTGGGTGTTAGAGGGTTGGTTTTAGCACAAGTATAAAGTTTTATCCATCCACAACCCATCTCATCATTCAGTTGAGCTCTGGATTCCCCTCTAAGGTAACAGATTGTTGCTCATTCCAGAGGTCTTCCCTCTGCCCTCCCAGAGGATTTCTGTGGAGCAACAGTCTTACTAGCAGCTCTCTCCTTAGCTTCAGTCCCTGGTACCACTTTCAGGTCTCCTCTGTCATTGGGATCCCAGATGCTGGTAGAAACCAGATGCAAAAGAAGGAAGTAACATTTCCAACTCAGATAGGCAATCTGAATTCCCAAAGTGCAAAGGGTTGCATGATGCTGTAATGTAAACCCTGGGACATAATGTTTGCTTGTAGTCCATCTTTTCACCAAGATAGCAAGGGAGTAAGAATACATCTGAGTTATTAGTTGAGCCTGTACTCTCTCTTCAGCTCAGTCCCCCTGCTCATATGTCAGAGCAGCGCATAGCTGGGCAGTAACTTCAGCTGCACTGGAAGAGCCTGGAGCTGTGGTTGGACATTTTTGTCAGGCTACAGCCATGTACACTGACTCCACTGAGAGAAGCAAGTAACTTTTTAATCTTTGTGGATCAAAGTGAGCTGTTGTGGGATCAGATAAACACTTAGTTGACACAATAGCTTTTTCCTAAGTATAAAAAAAGCCTGCCAAGAAAATTGCAGTGGTTCAAGCTATGGTTTAAGAACAGAGATTTCTAGGGGGAACAGATAGTAACAAGGTCCTGTACAACTCTTGTACATCCTGATGGAAAAGGACACAGCAGATGACTCATAAGTTATCCAAGGACCTTGCCCACCACCAAACAGGCCTCCACCTCCAAGGAGATTTGGCAAGACTGAGCCACATTATAGCCTGGACTGTGGAAACAAATCCACACTGGAGGAACCTTGGCAGTAAGATGCAGGGAGAGCCGAGGCCAGGAGGACACACACAAAAGGCCATCATGTTCCAGTGGGGTGTTCATTGCTTGCATATCACCTGGTGTCCACCACAGGGTGAGGGAGATCGATTTACATGCTACACCTGCACTGCTTGAACTGAGTGGATTGTGTCACTGTTCAAGGACACATGATCATTTTCCTCTACAGGTCTTCAGTGTCTAAGAAATCACTTCCTTTCATACCAGGCCTAGCTAGACTTTGCCCAACAAGGAGCCCCAGAGGTTCTGTCTTACCTGTAGTAAAAGAGCATTGTATGTGGGAAGAAAGGGCATCTTGCTGACTTAAATTCTGACTAAGTTTTCGACATCCTTTGTGGCAAACAGGGAGCAAAGAGCTGGAGGTGTAAGGAGAACAGCAGGAACAGTATCAAAAGTGAACACGAGACTCTGGCAAAAAGAAAATGATACATAGGTCTTAAGTCAAACTCTTAAGAAAATTATAGGCCTCCTTGCTAAAAGCACACCTATGCGGTAGATAAACAACACAGCAATGGGTGCACATGCATTTAGCTCTTTCTGTGGTAACAGAGCACCCTTGACATGCAGCAATGCCAGCTAAGAGCCCTATTAATGGTGCCAAAATGCCCCCAGTGCTTCAACACCCTCTGTGGTTCAGCACTCTGGTCCTCCTGTATTTATCTACTGCTTCACTACACACAGTCGAAGCTCTCAGCATGAGACATTCCCTGATGGTTCCCCTCCCTGTGTCCATTGTCATTTTCTTGGAATTTGGGTTGGCCTGTGTCTGTGTACAGGTATACGCATGCATGCCCTACTCACTGATAGGCACAGAATGCAGCTAAGCAGCATCCATAGGGTTTCTTCCCAGGCAAGGACATACTTCTACTAGCCTGTATTTACAAAGGAGATGGAGAACAAACTAAAGGCTAACCCTGTATATGTTAAGAAAAACCTTGAAACTGGGAGAGAAGCAAGCAGCACTACAAAACATGTTTTAATAAGTTACAAGAAGAAAATAGCTTGTGTAAGGTATGAACTAGCTATACTAGCAGACTGACTAAGATGCACATGTAAATGTTCACAACTAGGTTGAAACATCAGAAATAACACTATCAGCATCTGCCTGAGGACAGTTGCTACCTTCTTATAGCCTTTTTTTTTCCTTTTGCATCTGGTTCCATTTATGACTCATACTTCCCAAACAAGCAATATGTTACTGCAGAAGGCCTTTAACTTTGCTTGATTCATATTGAGCTGTATTCCTGGCTGTCAGCCAAGCAAATGCAATAAAACCACATTTTCCATCAAAAAAAAAATTAAATCCCATTTGCAGTGAGATTTAATTAGCAGCCCATAAGTCATTTTGGTGTTGAAAGCATGCACACTCATGTTTTTTTATAGCCTGATTTGCAACTTCAAACTCCATTGTAGCCTTTTATTCACTATTACACAGAAAGGTTTCCTCAGCCCCCAGCCCCAGCCTTCATTTCACTGCAGATCCTGAAGCATTTGAATGATGATAATTTTTTAGAAAATCCTACACCCTCTAAACTCTTCTCTTTGGATGTCACATTTTGCATCACCTATTTAGAACATTATGACATTGATGATTTTAACACCCTGAACACCAAGCTGACAACAGTAATTTCTGCTGAAATAGGTAGTCTGTCAAGAAACTTGTGTATAAAATCAGGAGCTGGCATCCCATTAAAGCCTGTAGAATACTGATGACTAAATCAGTGTCACTGCTGATATTTCTGAAGCTAACAGGCCAAAGTTGGGGCAGAGAGGGCCAGAGATTCTGTTCTACCTATTTAAAAGAGGCTTTGTTCTTCACTGTCCTTTTTAATGTAATGAAATTCTCAGGTAATGCACACTGTGACAAGATTTTTTGCCCCTGTCACATTCTCCCAGGGAGGAGTAATGTTTGACACCATTGACATTATTTTGAATACCATAATTTTAAGAAAAACAGCAAACCAGAGCATTGGAGGGTTCAGTTTGTCCCCTTTCCTGGAAAATCAGACTGTAGGAGCCAGGAAAATTTGTGTGCTCTAGGATAGAGAATTTCCAAGTACTTTTGGGAGCTGACCAGCCAGAGCAGCTTTGAACAGTGTATCACCCAGGAAGGGCCACCCTGGAGCCCCCACTGGCCACCTGTCCTGCCCTGCTGGGCTGAGCCCCAGAGTCACGGTTGCACCCCCCCAGTCAGGGTTGCCCCATGAGTGGTTCTCCTGGCAGTGGCCAAGGCTGCACAGCTGCAGCTGGGGAGCAAACCCAGCCAAAGTTTAGGCTGTGTAGAACAGCATTAGCTCTCCCTTGGATTTCTGCATGGAAATCTAGCAGGTTAACGCAGGGCAATGCTCTCGACAGCGGCTGATCCTTTGCTCTCACAGCCTGGCACAGATCCAGCCCTGCAGACAGCCAGCAAAAACGTTTCACAGACTCCTACAGATCAGGGGCAACACCACAGGGGTGTTATTCCCCTCAGCTTCTTCCTGCTGCCTGTGTTAATTGATGGAGCAGGCAACAGGGCTCAGCTTGTATCACCCAGCCTCCTTCACCCCCCACCTTAAGAAAGCAGTTGGATCAGAATCCCTTCTGCTCACAGTAGGACCAGAGGAAATACAGATGGAAAAAACTATTAGACTATTTAGCTAATCTGCTGCCAGAGAAAGACTGCTCCCCGTAGTACACCATGCCTTTGCTTTTCTTCTTTTTTTTTTTTTTTTTTTCTGTTAAAAGCCTCCCCTTCTCCTTCTGAACGCTTTCATATGANTTGCATCACCTATTTAGAACATTATGACATTGATGATTTTAACACCCTGAACACCAAGCTGACAACAGTAATTTCTGCTGAAATAGGTAGTCTGTCAAGAAACTTGTGTATAAAATCAGGAGCTGGCATCCCATTAAAGCCTGTAGAATACTGATGACTAAATCAGTGTCACTGCTGATATTTCTGAAGCTAACAGGCCAAAGTTGGGGCAGAGAGGGGCAGAGATTCTGTTCTACCTATTTAAAAGAGGCTTTGTTCTTCACTGTCCTTTTTAATGTAATGAAATTCTCAGGTAATGCGCACTGTGACAAGATTTTTTGCCCCTGTCACATTCTCCCAGGGAGGAGTAATGTTTGACACCATTGACATTATTTTGAATACCATAATTTTAAGAAAAACAGCAAACCAGAGCATTGGAGGGTTCAGTTTGTCCCCTTTCCTGGAAAATCAGACTGTAGGAGCCAGGAAAATTTGTGTGCTCTAGGATAGAGAATTTCCAAGTACTTTTGGGAGCTGACCAGCCAGAGCAGCTTTGAACAGTGTATCACCCAGGAAGGGCCACCCTGGAGCCCCCACTGGCCACCTGTCCTGCCCTGCTGGGCTGAGCCCCAGAGTCACGGTTGCACCCCCCCCAGTCAGGGTTGCCCCATGAGTGGTTCTCCTGGCAGTGGCCAAGGCTGCACAGCTGCAGCTGGGGAGCAAACCCAGCCAAAGTTTAGGCTGTGTAGAACAGCATTAGCTCTCCCTTGGATTTCTGCATGGAAATCTAGCAGGTTAACGCAGGGCAATGCTCTCGACAGCGGCTGATCCTTTGCTCTCACAGCCTGGCACAGATCCAGCCCTGCAGACAGCCAGCAAAAACGTTTCACAGACTCCTACAGATCAGGGGCAACACCACAGGGGTGTTATTCCCCTCAGCTTCTTCCTGCTGCCTGTGTTAATTGATGGAGCAGGCAACAGGGCTCAGCTTGTATCACCCAGCCTCCTTCACCCCCCACCTTAAGAAAGCAGTTGGATCAGAATCCCTTCTGCTCACAGTAGGACCAGAGGAAATACAGATGGAAAAAACTATTAGACTATTTAGCTAATCTGCTGCCAGAGAAAGACTGCTCCCCGTAGTACACCATGCCTTTGCTTTTCTTCTTTTTTTTTTTTTTTATTTCTGTTAAAAGCCTCCCTCTCTACTTCTGAAAGATTTCAGATGAGTCCAAGATGGCTCTCTGTCCTAGTCCCACGGGTTAAAATGTCATCAAGAAATATGAAATGGAGAGGAAAATCTTTGTCATAAAATTGATCAAAGCTTCTACTTTATCATCTTGTTTTTTTCTGGCAGTAAGAAAGAACAGGCTATTTCAGCCACAAATGTTTGCTCGTTGTTTCATTCATTTAGGTTTTTTTCCTTCTTTGTTTCTGGCTAAATATGGATGTTGTGGAGGAAAGAAAGATTGTGCGAAATAACAAATGGAATTGAAGTGCCAGACGTCATTAAGTTAGTCATTAAGAAGTTTTTAAGGGCCAGATTTTCACATGTGCCTAGAATCCTGCAGTTTCTGCTGAAAACAACTGTTCAGCGCTTTTGAAAATTCCGACCACTTTAACTAAGTGCCTGAGCCAAAGTGCCTGGCTCTTTGTAAAACCCAGCTTTCCAAATAGTCATTCTTTCAAAGTAACCCTTTGGAGATTACAGGTATATATCTGTTGATGAAGAATAAGCCCAGAGGTCCTCCCCCGGAGCCTTCATTTGCCTTGCAAACTACAAAATGCCACAGCTTAGAGGGAAAACACATCTAGTGGATTCAGGACATTTACACCAGCACTCAGCTTATTCAGGGACCAGCTCTTTCCACAGCCTGGAGCTGTGTCCCCCCCAACCCCATGCTCCCTCCCTGCCCTTACAGCACGCAGCTGCACCAGGCGAAGCCCTTCGCTGCTTTAGGAGCAAATGGGAACAAAAGAAGTTGAAACGGCAAAATGCCAAGTTCTCTGACATCCCTGCAACCTTAGCAGCAAGATTTCTCATCACCTCATGGAAACAAGCCTTCAGAGACTGCAACTCCTGCTGTTAAAATGAATGTGGAAACTCCATTAGTTTCTGTGGCATAGTGTCAGCCTCATATTCTGGCAGGGGAGAAAGGAATTGCTGTTCTCCAGCACAGGGCCGGATCTGCCTTCACAAGCTTTCTCCACCTTGCTGGGCGTTCATGGGGCTGGGAGCACTGCCATGCATATTCATCCTGCCTTCTTTGCTTAGCAATGCCCCTGTCAGTTAAGGGACGTCAGTCACCAGGAAAGAATGCAAAAAGGCAGTTTATGTGGTAATATTGTTTTTGGGTTTTTTTTATGAGGCTGGCTGCTGCTCAAGCTCCCCTCATTATGTCAGCTTTAGAATGAATATTCATACAATGCAGAAAAGAAGGAAAACTCACCAGAGTAGAAATCTTTATTGCTTTTCAAAAACCTGTTGTTTTCTTCTGCCACTACTCCCACCAGACTGCAGTCCAGCTTGCAAGCAGCCAAGCTCATGCAGGTTATTTGTATACTTGAACAGACCTCAGAGGTGTTAGAGTCCCTAAATCCCTTGGCTTCTCTACAGCAGAGGTGCACTGGCACCACTGGACCTAGCTTGATACATGTTGAGTGAGGAGCTTGCCTGTAGGAGATGATTTTACAATGTACAGCAATGCACAACATGATAGGAGACCATCCCTATTTCTTAAAGCAGCAGGGATAATGATATCAATGCATCGTATGCAGTCAGTTGCCAGCACAGAGATAGCAGATCCTGAATGCCAGTTTCTCCTTTCTGGGGATTCCAGTGGTTCATGGTCTTTGCAGGGCTCAGCTTCCAGGGATGTGTTCAATCTATCTCTGTTTCCCCAGTGATCCAGTTCAAGATTATTTTGTACAACAAGATAGAGAAATTTCACTTTTTTTTTTTTTTAATTCAGTCATGTGCCTAAAAAAACCTTACACATATGAGCCATATGTAAAGGGCACCTCTGCACTCACAAATTAAAGAAACTTAAAAAGAATTTTCCTCACTGGGCAAAATAATTTGGAACACACTTATGTATAGACAACAAGTAATGTTACTATAGCTCATCTAGGCATCATATAGGGGCAAAAGCCAAGTATTAAATTGCAAAAGCCGTTTTCCACATTCCTGGTGCTATCAGTGGTAGCAAATCCAGTTAAAAGCAGGCGTATTAAAGGCAGCACATGTGACAGATATAGCGTATGTAAAGCCTGTACGAGTAATTGCGGAACTAGTCAAACTATCCAGTGTGTTCATCTTAAATTGAGCCTCTAGTAAGCATATGTTTAGGGTCTGTGTTTAGTGTATGTAATCTGTGTATGAGAAAAGGGCACAGGGACATTGTCACAGTAATAAACTCAATTAGCACATAGACTGCTGGGTTTTTTTCACGCCAGCAATTTGACTGAAAAAACCCAAACCAAACAGCATCGAGACCAAAAGATATAATATGCTATGCAGGTTTTGCATTGAATATCTTGGATTTACTTTAAGAACATTCTTTAAAGATTATTGATTGGGATTTTCAGGAGTGGCTAAATGACTTGAAAGGATAGCTCCCACTGACTTGTTCCACTGTGTAATGGAATAAATAAATAAAGCTTGTTCTCTCTGAGCTATTTAGGGCAAAACCCAATCAAGTATTCAGGCACTGTAGTACCTATCCTTTGGGTCTTGGTCCTCACTCTGAAGTGCAAGACTGTTAGTCTGTCATCTTGCCCCCCTCCATTGGACACATGAGAGTCAGCTGCCCCAGGGAGAACCTGGATGCTAAGTAGGAAGTATGTTTGAAAACCTGCTCTCCTAGCTGTCTAGAAGGCTGCAGACACAGAAGTGCTTAAGCTCAGTCCTCGTTCTGGTCTTCTGTCACACCACACTACTCACTTCCATATGGCTCCTTCCCTGCTGAGCAAAGCACATCCAAACACCCTTTCTTCTTGGGGACAATAGGCTTCCATCTTGATGATCCAATGAATCTAGATACTATTTTTTGATTCACAGTAGCAGAATTCAGATGGAAAGAAAAGAAAACCTCTTCTACTCCTCATGAGGTACTTAGGGTACACTCTGAGGAGACTGGGGATGTTGATCTAGCCAATTTCAACATAGAATTATTATTTTTTTCCAGTACCTGGGGGTGGGATCATTAGGCTAATCAGTAAGAGGTGGTGACAGCACTTGCCAGAAGTATAATTCAACACGGAGCCCCATTTCCCTGTGTGTCAGGTATTTTCAAAGTCTCATTCAGTAGGGCATGTTCCTCAGATGACTTAGGCCAAGAAATATGTGGTTTCTGGTATCCAGGTCAGTTTGAGAGGGGAAGAGGCATGAAGCAGTTCTGAGAAGTTCAGTTCATGCCTAAAAGCAGGATACAGCTTCTAACAAGGAGACATCTTGTAAGTCTAGGCGTTGCTGGGGTTAAATGAGAGCAGACTGCAGCATTCTTGGATTGAAATTTTTGTACATCAATTGCTTGACTGCATTTCAGCCTGTTAAAGCTACCTATGTCCTTTATCGGTTCTAATTCTCACTCACTGCTTGCAATGTGTCCTGCAGCAGTAAACTCCACATAAAGGTATTTAACATGTGATGGGGTTACTACCCTGATTCAGAATAAAAAGCTTCATAAGAGGATTGTGCAGCCAGTTGTATGAGACAAATATGCTCTCTGTTTTGCTGACGCAAATAAATCCTGAAGTGACTCTAGTGGCAGCATTCTGTGAGAAGGGAATAAAAAGAGCTTGCCAGAGCATCTGTATTTCCCTTCTGCTTTACAGAAAAGACATATGGATCTTCATCGGAAATTATAACCTCCTTGAACAATATAATAGGTGATTATATTTCTGACTTAGAAATTCCATAGCACACTGCATATAAAATTCCTCATTCAGTTCTGCAGTTTTTCTAAAGTGCCCTGTTAAATCTCTTTCAAAACAAGAAACTTTTACATCAGACACCTCAGAGCTGCTCTTTTTGGTCTCATCAGATTTATGTGCATCCTCTGTAGCAGGTATTTTGGAGGAACCCCCTTCCCATCATCTTCAGAGATACTGTCAGCACACCTGGGTGCCACCAGTCTTGCCTGGGCACCAAAAGCCCTGATTGGGAGCAGCACTGCGCCCGAGCCCATAGGCTCAAGGCTTGGTGTGTTAGCACAGCAGGACACAAACACAGCCCTGCAGTGTCATTACTGCTGATGGTTTGGAGTGGAGTGGGTTGTGCTGTGGAGTAGGCAGGGTGCTCATGAAATCATCTGCTGCTTGTCCTGGTTGCTGTACCCACTATGCTGGTTCCAAAAACTATTCAAGCTGGGGAGATTTTATCAGACATGTTTGTCTTCTTACCCCTATACCTCTTCCAAAGCATGAATAGTTGTCATCATTAGTCCCTAGAGCTTCTATGAAGATAAGTTTTTTTCAAAACACTGAACAAATAATAACTCAATAAGAAAATACATTTAGGGTTATAAGAACCTGAAATCCCTGTAGGGTTGCTCCATTGTAACCCAAAAATATCACATATAATTTCAGTGATACTTGCTCAATGATTACTTAAAAAAAATGCCCCAAGGTTGAAAAGGTGGCTGGTAAATTGCAGCTGAAAATTAATTAAAATAATCAAACAAGCCAGAGGTAACTCCCACAGCAAGGGGGGTACTTATAAGGGCAATATTAATAGAGCATTTACCATCACGGCTGCCTGGTTCCCTTTTAATAAAGTATTAGTGATTACCTGATCATTGCATTTTGTTCTTAATACAGCTATGTAGCCATAGAAGAGAGGGCTTTTTTTTTTTTTTTTTTTTTTTTATATGTTTTTTTACATTTATAAGATAGGTTTTTTTTTTTTTTTTTTTTAATTGAAGCGTGATCCAACAAGTTACTTGCCTCCATCTACACATCTACACATACTGCTTCTCCTTTCTCTGGTCTGATATGAGCCAACTTTCTGGCATGCACTGATTAAACAAGATTAAAATGATCTGGAATAAAGGTAGGAACACAGAAATGGATATGAGAAACTAACCTTTAATGGTTAACAGCATCACTGTCCATTAAGGTATTAACCTCATCATATGTTGTTGTGCTAGAATTATAGCAATGTACCAGTTGTGATTCTGCCCCCACATGGTATTACTGGAAAAATAAACAGGTATAGCTTGGTAATATTTGAGGAAGCCAAAAGACGATCCTTATTTTTTGCTACCACTCACACTCCTTAAAGGCACTCCTTGTGCTTGGGAATAAAAGCTTCTGACAATATACTGGAACACGAGTAAACTTGGAAAATGCAAAGAACACATGAAAACTAGACACCTCATGCACGTAATTGTATATTTATTTCTTTTTAAAGAACACTCCTTAAATGTATTGTAAGTCAATATACAAACTTGGTTTCACAGATTTATAATCCACTAAATAGCACAAAATATAATCCAGGTCGTTGCTTTCTTTCATCCGTGTGTGTGTGTTCGAGTGCGTGTGTGTATGCGCGCATGTGCATGCAACGCATGCTGCTGGTGGTAGAAGTAACCCACCACACATGGTCAAACACAACTGCTGCTCCCAACTTTCCTCTGGAGCAAACACCCTGATGGACACCCCACTCTGGAAGACTGCAACTTTCTTGCCCAAGAAACCCACTCCTTGAAGCAGTCAGGGTGGCAGTGCCCTCTGCCTCTTAGGCATGGCCACGCTCCTCTGACCACAGGATAGGATGAGATGGGAATCTCCTCTAAAATTGACCTGGGAAGTGACCAGCCATGGTATTCAAGTGTCAGGAAACACCTTTACACCTTTTTTTTCCCTGCTCCATACTGCTCTCTGACACACCAGGCCACCTCTGCATGACATCTACGCCCCACGGTCAGTCCTCATAAGCAGGGGGTTGCCGGGGCTCAGCAGGGTGCCGCTTGTCCAGCCAGTGGGCCAGCTCCTCACCCAGCCCCTTGCGGCCATAGGGGCCTCACCACCCAGCTGCTGGAGGCAGGGGAGCCGGTCAAGCCACAGCTGGACACTGCCTCCTGGCAGCCAGCAGTGCTCCATCTCTGCTGCTGGCAGCACGGCAAACTTCCCCTGTCCCAGTGAGTTACGCAGACAGCACCAGTGATGCACTTGCACATATTTACATGGGGTGGAATGTTATGTTTTCCCATAGCTTTTTAAAGGAGTATATAGATCAACATGTTCACATAAGACCAAATACTTTTAATATATTTATAACTGTTTTATAAAGCTTTGAAAAAACTCACAATAGCACATTGTTTTACTTTAATGCTTTACGGTACTATCAGTTTAAAATCACAATTAGCACTTAAGTTATAATTAATCCGGCAAACAAGAGACAAAAAAAATTACAAGAGTTAAGAATGGACTGATACATCCTTTATCTTTTTTTTTAACTAATGCATAAGTGCAGAATAAGATAAGATACTCTAGTTTAAATATCTTGTTTTACAATATACATTTTGTTCTAATTACGCAACAGTAAATCCCATGCTTCACATAGAAAAGCAATCCACAACATTAAGAAAAAAATTTACAATTTATGAAACAAAGTAAATAAATATTAGTATTACAGAATCAGAGCTGTACATAAAAGCTGTTCAGTTTTAATCATATAAAAATATGTTTTAGTGCAACCTCACATATATTGATGCTGTTTTGCTTTACATCATTTAGATCCAAGTGTCCAAAAAAGGAAAGAAATTACATTTATTACAAAGCAGATACACAAATTCTAAAATATGTACAAATTACTGCTAAAAAAATGCTTATAAGAATATAAGCAAAGTAAAGAAAAGGCACAAACATCTGTACAATTTAAAAGTACCAGACCCAATAAGAATTTCAAATTTAGTTTTGGTCAGGCTCATGATGACTTGTTATTTTATCTAATTCTTCTCATATAACAAAAGTATATATAATAGCAAACTACTGTAACTTAGAACACGCATGCCATAAAGTTGAATACTTCTATCTCTAGAAAAAAAAAAGGTGGGGGTAAATGTATGGGTGAAAGTCTCCATGCATCTCAGATCAATGTGGCTTGCTTTTCTCAGATGACGGATCTTTCCTTTCCTGTGTGCTTGATGGGGGATCACTCCTGCTGTGAAAGCCCAATGGCCGGACATCCACAAAGCTCTTGCTGTAAAAGGTGGGATGGGCTAACGCAGTCTGTGATGTACCGAAACTGTCCTGTTCACCACCGTGTAAGTCAGGATGGGTGGCTGAGGCACAGGTCTGGCCTGGCTCAGATCCACTAAAGTGTTTAATGCTAAAATGTGCACTTTCTAAGGGTTTCTGGTGAGGCTCAGAAGGCCTCTGCAGCTGCTCTGCCCCATGCAGAACAGCTTCTTCTGTGGCGATTCGCAGAGAGGCTATGGCTTTTGTACAAGTCTGTATGTTCTCCTCCTGCTCCCTCTCGGTAGCTATCACACTGTCCTCCGATGTGCTCTGCGTCAGCAATAGCAACGGAGAGGAGGGTGCACTGGAGGGAGCAGTGGGATGCAAGCTGTGCGGAGAGGTACGTTTCTCATGGTGCTTAGAAATACTATATGATTCTTTTGTAGGGATTTCTGCAGTTCCTCTTTGCTTCTCCTCAGAGCCCTCCTTCTGCCAGGCCAGAGTGGACGGAGGATGTAAACCTGAAAGGGCCACCGGTACTGAATGGACCATCTGGATACCCCCGATAGGCATCATGGGGATGGGTGCTCGGATCTGTTGCTGGGAGTGTAGTGGAAGATGACTGAAGACATAGTCGCTTGGACCTTCAGGGAATGGGCTAGACCCACGGTGCTCCATACCTCCTTTTTCTCCGTATACATTGAAATAAGGCCCCTGAGACAAGCCCCTTCTCTGTAACCAGAAAGAAAACAAAATAATTGTCAGCATTACTACTAGCAAAATTCTCGTCTGGCTGCCAAACCACCTATCTGCTTTCCTGTCTAACACAACCTCCCATTCACGCAGCACCTTTCATCCAGATAGAACCCAAAGCATTTGGACAACTCCACTAATTCCTTATCCAAACAACAGAGGAGGTTTTGCCTAGCTCAGCCCTACAGGACTCATGTCTCTGAGGTGAAAGGCAGCAGCTAGTCAAAAGAAGTACACAATGCAGCAATTTAGGTCAGGAAGTGAAGAGTATTATATTCAACTGAAAATACAGAGAGAATTTGGGGTAGATAGAGTTTGATTCCCCAGGAGAAGTTTGGCCAGGAGATCCATCTTACCCTCTTTTTTTTTTTAAGTAAGCTCTACAAACTGTGCTGGTGTTGGCAATATACACTGGGTATCAAGACTTTGTTACAAAGAAATACACATCCAAACACTCCCTGCTTACCACCACTGCTTGGCAGTGCAGGATAAATCTGATTGCATGTATTTTCTGATAAAAGATCCTGCTCTAGAGCCTCAGAGAAGGCACTTGCTTCTCCTACCCTCCACCATAAGCTTTACCAAATCCTTGATGAAAAGAAGTTCAAGTGCCTCTGTGCAATGAAGACCCAAATTTTTATAATCATTAAAACAATGGAGCACCACCACTCTGTACTATCTGTAGTGTAAACATTAAATAAAAACAAAAGTACGGGCATTAGCTGTGAATGAAAGTGATGATGCTGTTGCAGGGAGACTCACCCACTCATAATGGAATTGAGAAGAATGAGGGGTTTTGTAATGACTAATAAAAAGCAATCTTGAATTACTGACATTTTCAGTGCCTTCCTGCCTTGGAGGAAGGAATAGCTCTATCTCCATTCCGTATTAAATATGTCCTGGGCTTTTGAGTTCCTCTTTTTTCATTTTTAGCTTTTAAAATTTGTTTTCCATCTGATGATTAAGTATCATTTATTGCCAACCAGAGGAATAATGATGATAGAAGTGCAGGATGACATTTTCGTAATTGTATGTGAGATTTGGCCACACAACTCTCAGGAACTCCCATAGGAAATTAAATGAACAAAATACTTATCTCTGCTCTGCAAATTGAGCAAATACCTATCAATTGCCCCAGAGCTGTAGTGCTACCACAGTCTTGGTGTAGCAGCCCAAGGATTGTGCGTTAAAGTGGTAGCACTTCAGTGCTGGGAAATCCTAGCTCTCAAGGCGTTAAGCAACCTCTTGATCCATTCCAGAGAACTAGTTTAGGAGGCAATTAAAGATACTGTTTCTATGTTGCCCAGGGGCTCAATCTCATTGTGCTCAGATGCTTTGTCCTTTTTGATATAAATCAACATTGAGACAGAAAGGGTGACCCATAATCATCAGACTTGAACATAGGAGATGTTATTATTCAGAGAGTAATCTACGTTGTAAATTTTCCTATTCAGGTAGTAAGACACTTGAGTCTCGTAAATGAGAAACTGTCATAAGAAAGCATAGTGACAGCATGTTGTACTGCTGAATGGGGAAAAATTTACAGAATAAACTGCAGTTGCCAAGCCACAAGCCACAGTTCACCTACCTTGTCAGTCTTTCCTATCACTAACTTCACCTTTGCACAGCTGCTTGCCCCCCCCCCAACTTTTTTTCCCATTTTTAGTCTGTCAACCCATCTCTCAGTCATACTGCCCTCTTGGCTGTTTCCTAAGACGTGACATATATCACTACTGCATCTGAAATGAATTTGTGCTAAGGGAAATAGAGCAAAAGCAACAAAAATAGGAGTAAAATGTGTCGAAGAACAAACCTAGTCACATACAAATATCTAATTGAGAAAGACATTGGCTTGATATCGTAGCCTGCCACAGTTTCAAAAGAGAACGGAGCAATAGTCAGTCCTTGTTGGACAGAGGTGGCTAACATGATAGAAACTGCTGCACACCTCAAGATAAGCAGTACCATCCAATACATGTCTCATATGCATAATTTTTACATAGACAGTGACAGTGTGTGCATGTTCACTGGATTCCTTCCAAACCTGCCTAGGCACATATCAAAATATCTTTCTCTAGTTCTGGCAGATAAGTTTGGAAGTGTCCAACATAAATGGTTACACACATTAAAAACTGTTCATACCTCTTATCCTGCTTTTATTTGCCTCACCAACATTTAGTATTTTCATAACTACAAGCAGACACACATACAGTTATTCACAGGGAAAGACTGAGTATTAGAGGAACTGCCTTCTTTTAACAAACATCCTGAGAATTCTAAGACTTTATCCTATTGACAGGGTGAGTACTAGATCAGCACAGAGCAGAAAGTCATGGTACTTTTTTGCAGTTAGAATGAGTTGCTGCCAGAACAGTGAGATAAGCTCCTCTTTTGTCAGGTGATGGGAATCCAGTTTGTTTCCTATTAATTCTCATTTGTGGCAGTTTAGCATATTTCCCTCCAACTCCAGGTGACATATAATTCCCCAAGCAACAATATTATGTAGGAGCTTTTCACTGGTCATAAAGCTAGACTGCCGCACCACTCCCCCAAGCAAAGCCAGGACCAGCTTCACAGGTCCCCCAGAATGCCTCAGGGATTAGATGGGTTTATTTTGTATTTGGTACATCACCCAAAACAGACCATGAGAGATCAAGAGGAACACTGCATTTCAAAGCCAATCACCCTTCACAGACATCCACCTGGCAGCCTCAGACCACAGCAGAAAGATGGCCAGTGGAAAACAATGTCCTTGATTATCATATCATAATGCACTTGAGGTTTTTTAAAGTTTAAAACCAGAAAACTCTATAGAGAAATTAAATAATACCACATTACCAATGTGCTTTCTAAAAGTCACGATGCTTAATAAAGTGACTATAAACCCGTGTGAGTTTAGTTCAGTTACAGGATCAGCTCCATTTGGAGACCCAGTAAGAATGCACCATACCAGCCCACATACTTGTGCACCTACTTACAGTTTACCTGGACTTTAGAAGTTTTACACTGGCTGTCCGTATAGGAATGAGCTCCACTTAAGATAATAAAGTACTGAATGCTTGGGAAGGGATTTAATAGCCATACAGCCAAGATGATCAAAAGACCTTAAGTCCTACCAACTTTCAAGTGGATATAGAGGTGCCTAACTCCCTTCAGACCTTCTGAATACATTGAGACAGGCTTCAGACTTGCAAAATTAACGAGAGGTGCAACAAAACAGCAACACAAACAAAGAACACTACCTCCTCAAGCTAAAACAGTTGGTCAAAACTCCTCAAGCTAAAACAGGTCAAGTCAATTACAAGAAGATACATTCATGAGCTCATTGTGTCTAGCCCTGGCACTGGACGAAGAGGTAAATGCTTTGATCTACACTAGGAAGTAGCAGGGTGCACTAGGAATGGGGACAAGCAGGAATAGAGTGAAACTGTTGCTGTTGGATCCCATGTTCACAATATAAGTGTTTTGGGATTGGAGGGGAAAGTTGCTTCAGACTAACTGTATACAGTCCCTTCTCGCTTACTTGAATGCCCACTCACAGTTTAAGTGTGCTTGCTGCACTCCTGGTGCACATTCTCTGGTTTTATTTCATCTGAAAATAAACCAGGTCACTTGACTCCAAGACTGCTCTGCAACATGAGTCAAAGCACAATAAATGTGATAACAGGCACATACTCTCGATCCAAACTAAAATGCTAACAGAGAGGCACTCGGTGCACAAAAGCATTTCTCCTCTTTCTTTCTCTCAGAACTGGCATAAAATTGCTGGCAAAAAGAATGATAAGTTTTTAGTAATGGTACCAGCCTCCTCACAAAAGACAGAAACTGCTAGCATTGACAAAAGAGAAGATCTCAAGTGTATTTAGACAGCAATGGGGATCTGCCTTTAAATATAAAGGTGGGCATTTAATTTGCCAAAACTGCACCAGCACCAACAAGAGCCTTAAGCTACTTTGGAGGACGTATTCTGTTTGAAGAGCATATCCTGTTATTAATTGTCAAATTAAAAAATGTATATTTTTCTATACTTATTTTCGTACAATCTACAAAAATGGTTACTTTCCCCATGCTCTTCTCCATCTCCTACAGAAATAATTTCACTTGCTTTCTATATGTTGCTTTCAATGCCTGAGCACTTCACACAAAACCACCGAAGTGTGTGAACATTCAGGAGGAAGCAACATGAAAGGGAACTAGACCAGCACAGGCTGAAGAGGCTAAAGCAAATATCAATTTCAGTGAAAAAGAAAGAAAACTAGTGTCCTCTGCAAACTGAAAGCAGCAGAAGCATAAAGCCTGTCTTATTCCTGCAAGGAATGGGAAACAGTTGCAGCTCTGGCATAGGAAGCAGGATTGTAAGCTGGCAACTGCATCACTGATTGCAGTTGCTAATCATGTTCTGAGTTGTTGGATTTCAGTTCTCTGAAAGTGAAAACCAGTCTTTATTCTTTTTTCTTCTTTAACTGCTTCATTTATAGCAAGCTCAGGTGTTATCTGTCTTCCCACATACTCAGTATAGTAATATGTGTTTCACCTAAACTCAACTACTGTTTGGCTAAATTATGCCTTCCGGAAAGACATCAAGATGGAGGAATCCATCTTTCCTTCCATGCAGCCATTTACTGAGATGGACAATCATCCTCACTTGTCATTCCTTCATTCAAAATTGCCTGGGCTCTGCTTCCAGTGATGCCTGTGTTCAAGTTCCAGTGACCGTACTGAGGTCTAGGCTTCTCTGTCAGCACCCAACATGCCACTGAGTTACTGATGCCTTCTGCAGGACAAATGATCTTTTATACTGGTTTTTTTCACTGCCACATGCCTGATCCTACCTCAAAAATAAGGTAAGTGTTAAACGCCCATCTGGCATGGTGGACTTTCCAAGAGAAGAAGCTAAGGGTGCTAAAAGTGTCTTCATAATGTGCTAAACAACTCACTGGAAGGTTTGCATAATACACAAGGCAAACATTGCAGTAAGAACTGTCAGGTGGCCAAGGGTCACTGTTATATACCCTTTTGCCAGCATCATCACACATCCAAAATCACTGCTACAGGATGCCAGCAGAAGTGTCTCATGCATGAGGATAGGAACATGGGCTCCCTGTACAATGTTAGCTGTAGCATCTCATATAATCCCTTTCATTTGATACTAAGACATTATGACTGTTTAACTAGTAGCTCTTTATCTTATTTTTGTGCTCCCTTCCTTTGTCAGTAGGACTGCTAGCTGGATTTATAACCTCCAGCTATACAGCAATCAGTCCTATGAGGGTGTAGCAGGGTTTCAGGTGGAGGGACACCCAATCAGCCACCCTGCTTCACTGCGCTTCTCACCAAATTGCCAGACCGTGGATCCATGGCTACAGTGTGGGAGAAATATCTGCACTGCTCTCTCCAGTCCACACAGCTGTTNTCACTTGGGAGAAGAGGCCAGCACCCTCCTCTCTACAACCTCCTTTCAGGCAGTTATAGAGAGCAATGAGGTCTCCTCTCAGCCTCCTCTTCTCCAGGCTAAACAACCCCAGCTCTCTCAGCCGCTCCTCATAAGGCCTGTTCTCCAGCCCCTCCACCAGCTTTGTCGCTCTTCTCTGGACTCGCTCTCGAGCCTCAACATCCTTCTTGTGGTGAGGGGCCCTTGAAAAGTTGGGAAACCACTTTTGGATCTGCCAGGCTGGTGGCATCTCAGCTCTGTTTTGTCCACCTCTACTCCAGCCAACTTTGCCCAGATGCATGCCTTGCTCCACTCTCAGGTGCAGGTAACACATCAGCCTGGCTCCACAGAGAAATTTATTCCAGAAATCTGAAAATGCTAATTATCTGAGCTCAGGGTTCAATTCTTCTCCTCTATGGAGAAAAACCACAAAGATCACACAAAAAAACAAGAGGATTGGCAATAGGGAAGCAGGGACGAGAGGCCTGCCAGGAGGAGGGCAAGGAGGCAGGAGCTCTGAGGCAAGGGGAACCTGTCACAGCTTGCTCAGGTAGTATCCACACATATGAGCAGGCACTGAGAAGGCAGCAGCAGCATCAAACATGGTGACGGAAGCATAATAAATAAATAAATAAATGCATTGTGAGGCTATTCCTTAAATCTAAAGACCATATTTATTTGTGGGGATAGAGCTTTGTGAACGCTAGAGCATGTCAAAAGTGCCAAGTAGGCAGTTTCTGAGAGATGGTTTACTGAAAGGGAATAGAATAGACAGCAGTTGTGCAACCTTTGCATATTTCCATTTCCACTCAGACAGTTCTGTCCCTGTAGAAAGTGTCAGTCGTGATGGCGCTTCCTGCAAGGCAGACAGCTGCCCACTCCTGTCACACAATAATATCACTTAAACCTCAGCCACAGTTCCTGATTTCAATGGCACCCTGCTTTTCTGAGAGGTTCCATTTACTTTACTGTTTTTATTGCATTTAATAATACATTGGTGATAAACACTGTACTGCAGTAGCAGAGCCTTAAGCCCTGATCTGGGCTTGATCTCATCTGACAGTCTGGGAGGTAAAAGGTTTTACAGTGCTGTAATAAGCCCCACATGCCATGTAAGCTTCCTAGGCCATTTTAAAATAAAGATGAGGTAGTTAATGTAAGCCAGCCTAATTTTGTTGAAGTGAATGGAGCTAGTCAGCCTTGCACCAAGTGAAAATTTGACCCTTAGGTTCACTTTGTGACATCTAACTGAATCCATATCCTGACTTGGTACCCACTTAGTCCAAATTTTTTTGCATTCATTCCAGGACATCCCACTAAGGCTCAAAGCTTATGCCTTCTTTTACAAAGCTGCAAAGTTCTTTGTAAAAATACTGTGCACAGATTAGATAA
The DNA here is from genome assembly GCA_013389865.1 of Piaya cayana. Classification (NCBI taxonomy): domain Eukaryota; kingdom Metazoa; phylum Chordata; class Aves; order Cuculiformes; family Coccyzidae; genus Piaya; species Piaya cayana. Next base: position 42,449 of record WAAB01023834.1, on the reverse strand, counting down.
GAGCACTGGTTTTGACAACAACAGTGAAAATACTCTTTCATACTTACTGAATGCCCCACTGAAATAGATTCAGACTGTAAATATTGACTCATGGACAACGCTGGATTATGGTATAAGCCCCTCCGGGGAGATGCTGATCTAACAGAGGCCATGTATCTCCTCTCTCGCCTAGGAGACAAATCTCTTCGAACAGACACATCTTTTCCTGGTGACATTGGTCTCCTTGGTGACAGGTGACGTCTTGGTGACACGTCCCGTCTTGGCGATAACTCTCTTCTCAGCACAGCCTCCTTCCGTGGAGACAGGTGCCTCATGGGTGAAATATCTCTTCTGGGTGACAGATGCCTTCGGGGTGACAAATCCCCTTTTGGCATTAAATACCTCTTTGGTGAGTTATCTCTATAGGGTGAAGAATCATAGCCGGGTGACGACTGTCGACTGGAAGGTGAGAGGTCCCTCGGAGACGAACTGGGGTCTAAGGAAAGCGCATAATCCTCATCCATGCAGACAGGTATGTCTAACCTGTCTTTATCGGGCTCTGAATCAGTACTCTTGCTGTGGAAAAACCTCTGATATTCTGTCATCTGTGAGTCTTCACAGGAGTCACTTGGTGTTATAAGCTGAGTAACCTGAATGCTAGGTAAGGTGACCAAGTAACTGATGAGGGAGGAGGGTCCCATGGAAAGAGAGCCCTCAGGGGAAGCCCCCTGTGACACCCCAGCCGAGTTCACTGACAGGGAGGAGAACCGAGGGGGCTGTGGGCTGGTGCTTCTTGATCTGGTTTTTGGTGTTGAGTCTCCCTGAGTATCATCAAAATCATCCTCATCTTCATCATCATCATCATTGTCATCACCATCCTCGCCATCTGACTCCTCCGCATCAGAAAACTGGTGCTCTGCTGACTGGCCTGCCAGGTTGCTACTTTTCTCTGCCTCCTGCTGCATGTCCTCCATGTTTTCTGAAACAACGATGGCAAGACACAATGCTGAGCACACATCCCACCTCTAACATCTTCCACCACATTCACTGCCCACCCAGCCTACCCATGGCAATCACTGGATCCTCTTCATTTGCAATGGTTGCATAAAGCCATTCTTCATAGTTTCAAACCATAATTTTTCATAATACCTTAAAACTCTATACTTGAAGTATCGAAAGAAAATTCACCCTATCCCACCTTGCAACTTTGCTAATTGTTGCCATTTCTCACATCTGAATTTAAAAGATGGGGGACTGCATGTGAGAGAAATGACAATAGGTCATACTTCTATTTCTAGCTCTTCCTCTCATATCTTAATAAAAGATGTAACTCAGACAAATCAATCAATCAGATTTATTTTTTATACTTCCTGTTTATTAAAAAGATGACTCTTAATTAAAAAATGCCCCAAATACTCTTAATATATTTTCCCATGCAAGCCACTGTGCTAAAGTGCAATGAGTCATTTGCATACTCCAGAGGCCATTCCAATTAAATTAAATCATTTTGACATACCTGCTTCCTCAGTTTCAGCATCATCTACAGATGTCATTGATACTCCAAGCTCTAGGCATTTTTTCATGTGTGCTTTAGACTTCATATGTTTTGTCAGATTTCCTATGGATCAGAGAGTAATCTAATTAACACATAACAGCAAAGACTTCCAAGTCAGGTTTTCATATATCTTAAGTCTGTCATCCTGCAAATGGGGAGGAGGTTAGTTTTTAAAAAACACCACAGAAAAAGCTGACTCAGCCAGCCCCATTGCCTTCAGAGGCAGTTTAAAGGGAGTGGCGTTTTCTGTCTTAAAAAAAAAAAAAAGTTTTTTTTTTAAAAATACCCCTAAACTCAGATCCTGAGAGGTATATATGCATCTCTCCAATTTTGCCCATGACATTTAGGTACCCCACTCTCTCTTCGTGAGACGTAGAGGCTGCCTAGACATTCATTTAGCCTGGAGAAGAGGAGGCTGAGAGGAGACCTCATTGCTCTCTACAGCTACCTGAGGGGAGGTTGTAGAGAGGAGGGAGCTGGCCCCTTCTCCCAAGTGACAGGGGACAGGACAAGAAGAAATGATCTCAAGCTCCACCAGGGGAGATTTAGGCTAGACATTAGGAGGAAGTTTTTCATGGAAAGGTTCACTGGGCATTGGAACAGGCTATCCAGGGAGGTGGTTGATTCACCTTCCCTGGAGGTGTTTAAGGCACGAGTAGACGAGGTCCTGAGGGACATGGTTTAGTGTTTGATAGGAATGGTTGGACTCAATGATCCGGTGGGTCTCTTCCAACCTGGTGATTCTATGATTCTATGATCGAATTACATCCAATGTACACCAGCCATTCAGGGCTCACACGCCTAGTTTCACCGGGGTACTCTCAAGGTAAGAGCTCTCCCATTTATTTCACATGCAGGTTCCAAATGTTCAGTGTCTTTGAAGTATTCTGAAGCAAAGGTATACCACAAAAAAGACATACATGGGATGCTTCTCTGTGTAAATTTACTGTCTAGCTGCAATACTGAGAGGAGCTGTACCTACAGCATTCACCTGGGATGTGGGAAATCCAGATTTAGCTCCCTGCTTTGGAGTATGGATCTGAACCAGACACAGCAGGGATTTGAAATCAGATCCCCATTCCCCTGAGGGAGCAATCTAACGCTAGAATATTGACTTTCTGGAGTGCCTGTCTTAGTCTGTTTTTTCACAGATAAGAAAACTGGGTTGAGACTGGCCCCAAGAGACATTTCACAGCAAAAAATTTTGAGCACAAAGCACAAGCTGGAGAAAAGAGGATATCACCCCAATCCATTAGTCACTTCAGTTACATTTGCAACATCTAAGAAGGAAAGCATCATACTGGCAAATCCAACCCACTACCAAGACACAGTGCTTCTTAACTCAAGGAAAGCAGTCTCTGAATGTACCTGTGCTACTTTTGGGACCTCAACTGGCATCTCCAGATGGTGCATGTGGCACATAGAACCTAGGAGCAGGAAAGCTGCACCACTCAGTTGGATAGTGGAGGTGTACTTAGAAGCTCACAAGCTAGGCTGCTTTCCTCTGATTTTCAGTCCCAGCTAGTCCAAGTAATTCCCCTTTCAGTAAGAGCTTCTTGTTTCTGTGCACTGAATGAAAAGTCTAACTTGGCCGCTAATGCCTTTGAATGGCCGATGCTCAGGGTGTACACTGAAAACCCAAGTACCTCTAAAGGTCTCTCCCCTGCTATTCATAATAATAATAAGCACAATAGTAATGAGGCTAACAACTGCTCATAAGCAGTAACACACCAGTTAAGCAATTCTTGTACTTTGAAGGCTGAGTCTCTTCCTACTCATACCCTTCTTGTGCAATAGCATACCACCTCCCTCCTGTTTCTTCTCTGCTAGAAATGCCAGCCTCAGCAAGCAATATCACATTTCTTTACACACATCTCTTCTGCCTGTAATGCCCTCTCTGAACACAACTGCAAAACCACAATCCTCCTTAAAGTCCCTCCTCACAACCCATTTCTCCAGCAATGTAAAATGTAAACAATGATCTGAAAACAGCTAACCAGATGCCCCATTAGTACTATGAATGAGCAGCTCTAGTCTTTGTCTCTACACTCCATGTCTACTACCATATATCAGCTATTCCCATCTCTGGCAGAGGACTAAGTGCTGGAGTCATGGGAACTATTACAATTCTCAATGAAACCAGCCATTTGAGAGAAATTTTCTTCAGCTTCCTCTCTCCCCCTTCAAGTAAGTTGTGCACTGGGACCAGAATCCATTTCCTTGTCTGACAAAGGGAAGCTGAGAACCTGAGAATGTAATGCTCATTTGAACTGTGATACAAAGAAATGCTACCAAAGAAAAGGATTCGTTTCTTTTAAGGAGATAATTGCAACACAAATCTGAATTCTGAAGAATATAATTATCCGTGGCCACAGGGTGACAAATGGTAGCTTTTTTTTCTGTGCTGATAAATACATGTGAACACAAGCTATCAGATCTCTATTCATAATTAATGCCGCAGTGGATGGAGTGGCCCATCAGGGAGACATGCATTATTTAGAAAATTGAAACTGACCCACTGTAAAACCCACAAAGGCATGTTTTCCTCAGAAGCTGATGCTCTGCTTCTACATTATGTCATAACAAGCGTACTCTTCTGGTAAGCACTCAAGTACTGCTGCAACTAAAATTTGCATCATGTAACAATTTTGGCAGAAAGCATTATTTGTAAAGGTGATTCCTAAGCTACTACATTTTCTCTGCAGACAGATGGACCAGCCAAGAGCCTATAGCTCTTAATGAAGCTATTCAAGGAGTCTTGGAGTCTCACAAAATCCCTGGATCAATTAAACAGAAGAGAAAAACCTCTCTCATTAAGTCTCAAACACATTACAACAATAATTTTATTCTGAAGAAAATTCTTTCCTTGATCGCAAAAGCTGCTTGGCATCTAGATGGCAAAATAGCTCAAAATTTGTTTAAGAAGTGGCAAGAGCTCAGCAAAAAGGGTAAAGTACCTTTAGTTTTGAAGGCAAAATTGCACAACTTGCATACATAAGGCCGGACATCAGTATGCGTGCGGATATGTTTTTTGAGCATGCTTGGCTTTTTGCAGCGAATTCCACATTCTTCACAAATGTACTTTCCTCGTCCACGACCTCTGACATAGACATAATCCTCATTTGATTTATACCTGTTGAAAGAGAGCAAGCATTTAAGTCACTGTAGGTCACATACACGCACAAACAACATCTCATCCTGATTTTGTATATATCTCATCACAACAAATCCACAACAAGTCCATAGGAACTACTGAATTTTCAGGCTGGAGCCTAAAGTACTCGCCTTTCAGGGAATGTACTGGTCACAATATATCTTAACAATGTGTGATTAGATGGTTGCAGTATGAGAATAATATAAAAACCTTGTCAGGAAACAGATTAGGAACTTAAAACACAAATCTGCAGGTTGGATTTATTTCAGCTAACTGTAGTCTTGTACAAAGACTGAAAACAGTGTCATTTTGCAGCAGTTCAATTTAACTACTTTAGTATATTTATCACTTGGGATCAGGTTAATCACATCCTGGAAATGCCTGCTTCTCCCCATTAAGCATAACTGCCAAGGATGTATGCATTTACAATACAGATACCTCAAGTTCCCGAAGATAGATCCCTTCTAAGGGACACCATGTTGAGCTCATTCAGGTACATGCTGCTTTAGAAATAAAATGGGAAACTTCCAACCTGCATACTTAGTAGAAAGCTGTTCAAGGAATTTTTCTTAGCACAGGCGTAAGTGTTCCATGCTATTTTTGCTGATTACATAGAGTTCAGTTAGATAATAAATAAGATACGCAAAGATAGCTGTACATTGCCTTTACTATGATGATAAATTGTTAATACTGAAATCTGAAAGTGCTCAGGGGATCCACTCAGGCTGTTCTTGGGTTTGAAGAGCACTGAGCATTTACTCAAGGGAGAACTACATCTTCATTAACCCAAAGTAAAATGCAGAAATTGTGAGAACTGAAAAATAATATTTTTTCTGCCCTTTGTCCTCCATTGCCCTCTCCCTAAGTACTTTTAGTCACCCTGTGCATGTACAGCCCACAAAATATCATCAGTACTAACAGTCAGCACTTACATAAATAAGAGATTGTAGGAAACATTCTGTTAATGTGATGATTACTGTGCAAGAAGTAAATGGCAACTTTTAGGTTACAGAGCCGAAGCATTTTGCACATAGGCCTTTCTCAGATGAACACTTATTCCATATGTTCAGCTATATCACTGGCAATACAAATACTGAAGCTAATATGATAGAAATACACAACGCTCTCCTGTTTGCATGTCCATCTTGTTTTCTGTTAAATGCATCAGTTCCTCTTTCAAATGTGGATGGCTAAATTAGGCTTTTTTCATCTCCTTTCCAATATAGTTAGCCTTCTCCTTTTTTCTCCATTTACCCTGGGACCATGGGCAAAACTGGCATAGTCTAACGTCATTTAATAGTCAGCCCTCTCTCTAGCAGTTTCTTTTGTATACCATCTCTGTCATCCTGTTTTTCTGTCTGCCCCATTTCACAAGTTCTCCTTCATACACACATGCCAATGACTCCTAGCAATCTCTCTATCCACTGCTTCAACAATTAGCTCCAGACTTTCTCTCACAGAGAGAAAAAATGTCTATTATTTTTTGAAAGGCTGTCATCTTATCTCTTTTCATCTCTCCTTTCAGTCTAATTTTGCTGGAGTGGAGAATTCCATATCACCCCTGACTGATACTGATAAGATAAATGTTGTGTTATAACGTGCTCTTCTGTTGCTCCATCTCTGCTCTTCCTCTGCCTGCCTTCATTCCACTGGCACCTCCATTGGGCACAAAGACAATTAGACAAGATTTGTCTCCTCATCATTAATATGAACAGTTCTGTCCATAACTGACCTTGACTCTCTAAGTATGCTTCACCATAACAATGACTGTAAGAGAAATTACAAACAAAAATCTGACATTTAAAGAAGGCCTGGTCCAGAAATTGAAACATCAGAAGACTGAGTCCATGGTTATTATCTTTCTAGTCCCCAGGAATATTAGATCACACTATTTACTCTTGCCTCTCTCAAAACTTTTAGTAATTTCCCCCTTCCCACTATATAGCTTTCACGTAAGGTCTATGGTCACTGTTGCTCTGAGCTTGGTTTGAATGCAACTTTAGAGTTAAAAAGCCTCAAGAGTGCTGTGATTTCTATCCAAAACGTCATTTTATTGGGGATTTTCAATTATCATCTATTACTGATAGATAAAAAAAGAGCAAAGATAAATAAAGCGTGAACTCTTGCCGTCAGTTCATAATGTCATTGAGTCAGATGTCAGGTAAGCATGCATGTTTACCCTGTCTTTTCACTTCACACCATTTAGTAACTAAGTGTACTGCAGCAAATACTGACTTAAAATTGCTGCTTTTCTTTGAGGAACACTGCTTCACACTGCATAAAAGTTTTTCAGTCACAGATAATGGAAAGCAGATTTTGTGATTCAGGTACTTTTAATTCGGATCAAGCCACCTGCCTGAGGTAATAATATGGTTGTTAGTTTCCTCCTTCAAAACTCCTACTGCTGGGATGGTTACAAACTGTTCTTGATGGGCTTCGGTGTAGTGAGGTGCTGATGTGCTGTGACATCTACTTCTCAACTCAACTCTATTCTTTCCATTCCTTCAGCTCTTCACTCACACTCAGCCCTGTCTATTTGCTTCTTGCTCCCTGCCATATGAGCACTTCACTCCTCAGGCACAACGCAGGCCTTCATTCCACTGGCACCTCAGCAGACTGGCTTTCCACAAACCAAATGCTCTGATAATCACAGATCTTTCTCAATTATAGATTCTGAAATGCCTTCTTTGCACTCACAAAATAAAAACAATCCAGAAGTCTAAGCAAATTACTCCCCAAGACAAAAGCCAACATCAGCAGACTGGCTTTCCACAAACCATAACCATGCATACGTCTCTGTCCAGTGGAGAAAACATGAAACACAAACCCCAGACATTTGCAGCGCTACTTGCACATGCTGAGATGACATGAAGATGAGCTTGATAAGAGTAGAACAGAATGGAGAAGAACACAATAGATTTACTAACAGCTGAGAGCAAGCAAGCCTGTAAACCCATCTATGTTAAAAAGTAGCTTTCAGAACTCATAAACAAACACCTGAGAAAGAGGAAAAATTCAATGCTCAGGACAGAAAACAGTGAAAGAAGTGGTTATAATATGTAAAGAATAATAGATCCACTTAAAAATAGCCAAACTAATGAAAAGTATGAATCTATCATTTGACAAATAATTCCTATAAAATATACAATAAAATTATTACATATAAGGAATGAGTGGACCCATTAACAGTACATCATCTCATTCCCTGTAGCTTTGTATGTCATACACTCCTGTTAAGGCAGTCTCAGTCTTGTGCACAGGTTATCCGTCCCACACACATACTCCAGAAATTAACGAGCACAGCAAGGTTTTTACTTTTTGTTTTACTCAAAGGATATCTAAACATAGGCAAATATTACTAGGAGACATCTCTAGCTGACACGTGAATGATATAACTTCACACACGTAGTTTCATATGCCTTACTGGTGTACAGGGAAACTTAAGATGTTGTAAGTAACATACAAAGTTTCTTAAAGAAGGTATTAGATGGTAGAGGCATTTTATAGAGTGATCTGTTGCAGCTCACACTGTTCTGAATCCTCCTTTAAGTTGCTTTTCTTAATACACTTTTACTCTTCTGACCTCCCACCACACAGCTTACATCAGTGCAGACTATCATCAGATGGGCAATTCAAATTCAGGAATGATACATAGTGGGAAGTGGGTATATTTTATACTTCACAGTGGGTGTGAGTATAAGCAATGGCTCTTTAAATGTCTTGTAAACTTCGGCTAACCCCTGAATTTGGGTCACTCCTGTGCAGTCAGACTAGGACAATGTACAACTACAGAGAACAGCCAGGATTAGGGTGTCTGGGCCAGTATACATACAAAAATCTCCAAAATAACATTTTCAGTCTTTCAGGCAAGATGTAGGCTACGTTCCTTCAGTGTTCCAGGCTGCAGAGAAATGCCAATATTCATTTTATGGAGACTATTCAGACAGAGCCAAAACACACGATGTTGAAGGACAATTGAGATTTAGAGGGTACAACATGATGGGAGAAGGAAATGGATGTACAAATTTCTCACATCTCCATCCTGACCTACTTAGTTACCCCAATAAAACAGTGCAACGAGACCATCTGAGTTTGGAAAGACTGAAAAACACATCCTGACCACTCACTACTAAAATCCGCCAAATTAAGTGCATCATGTGAGAATTCTGTAAAAGAATCTTCCATTTTAGAGTATGCCAAAGAGGCAAACAACTGTCCATTTCATTTGCTTTTCATAATAAGCTTCATAAGCCTTAAAATAATGTTAATGGGCTTTCAGGTCTCCTTTTTCCCTCTTTTTCTTATTTGTTTCTCTTATCACTTTAGTGACAGACATAGTAAAATTAAACATTTTATCAACCACACATGATACATCTATGGATTAGGCGTGGGTACCATAGATTTCATTGTCATTTTACATTTTATCTCCAACATCCAAATTTAATAAATAATAAAAAATTACCACAATAAGGGTAAGCATGATTAGCTAACCCATTCAAGTGAGCAGAAGTACATAGAGTCTAAAAACGGAAAGATATCCTCATAAAAGCCATGAAACATGAAGAAATGGTATAGAAAATATCAACAAGTTAACCATTTATCCATTTTTTTATGATCATGGGAATGACAGTAATTTTGAATGAGTGTTCTCACACAGATAGAAAATATAATTGTCCTAATAGCAAAGTAGAGCCAAGAGTAAATACACAGGTACTCTGCAGTTTGTTTTCAGACTGACATATACACAAAAAAGAAGCAGATTAGGAACTACAAGACATGGCAGGAATACAGGAGACTGTTCGCATCCTAATAAATTCATAATCATTTTCAAATCTCTTTAAAATTACAGACCAAGCTTGAAATTTCCAGTTGCATTTTCTTACCCTCCTTCAAAGATTTTAATTCGTATCGGCTCAGTTTGTTTGGATGTAATGTCTTTATCTCCATGAATGTCTCCTTTTACTCTTTCTTTTATAATATTCCCCACTACTTTCTTTTCAAGCTTGCTGCCAAACAAGAAGAATGGCTCGTGCTTCATCTGCAGAACAAAGTCAAGGAAGGGTGTTACTGCTGGAGCACATAATAAACGCACACTTCATTTCAAGTACTTTTAACATTCCATGTCAAAACCAAACTCTCATTTTGGTGTAGCTCTATGAAATGAATTAATTTGTCCCGTTTAATTTGATGAAAAATAAGAGAGGGGGCAGCATGGACAAATTTTTACAAGAAACTTCACAGAAAAGACAGCACTGTATCTTTCCTTAGAAAAAAATAATGGAAAACAGACATGGAAAAGCTTTAGAAGGTAATTTATTGCCATTACAGATTTTTCCCTGGCACCATTACCTAATGCTTAGTTCGTGAGGAAGAGTCGATATGTAAAAGACATTAAATGGATCTGAAAATCCTTACTCAATTTTAACTTAATCTTTACTTATGAATGCATGTGGACATTTGTGCCTGATGTTGTTTGAATCAGGACACGGCAAAAACAAAGGGCAAAATAAAACCAGCTAATGTATCAGGCTCTGGCACACATGAAGGGAGGAATTTAAAAGCCTCACTTTTTAGATCTGATTTTGAAAAGAGAGACAGAAACAGCAGAAGTAGCAGAGCTTGCAGAAGGCTAAACTGAGTCTCAAAAGTTGTCATGGGAAGATGTGATTGTCTGATTTCCCAAATGGGATTCTTTTTAAAAAAGAATAATTAAATTAAATTTCATTGTTCACTAATATTTTCTCAAATAAAGATATATTAATTTCATTTTCTTAAAACCTCTTATTTACCTGAGCAAACTGCTTCCATGCACTTGAAGATGTCAGTTTACCAGCTCCAGGTCTATGCATAGCAGCCAGAGTGTAGATTTCTGTGGTGTTTTTTTGCTTGGACCTTAAAAGTGCTAAAGTAGTCTTTGTACTTAGCCCAGATGGGTTAGGGTTACATGAACTTATACACCATGAAGCATAAACAGAAGATTTTAGGGTTGGTTGCTGAATGTAATTAGGTTTCGTATAGTTTAAGAAACACCAGCTCACTGTAGTAGTAGTGCGCAGACTTGGGAACTGAAAGATCTGCTGAAAATCTGCTACGTCTGTCAGGAAAATGGTCGAGCCTGTGACTTTCCCACTGGTATTGGATGACATCTGGACTAACATTCCAAGAGGCAATTTTTGATGTCTCAGTTGGTCTTCTCGCTCAGTTTCTCCTGGTGGCAATGAAGACCTCTGTGGACTCATGCTCATATCTGAGGCTGTTTCATCCACATCCAGTTCCTCTGGCGAGTCTCTTCCTTCAGAAGGGCCACTGGACTTCTGTCCTGGTGATGTGGAATCAAAACTGGAAAGTTTCTCCCTGTTCAGTGGGAAAGTATCGGCTGCTGGCATGCTGTCAGGTGGGAAATCTTGAGATGACGAGGACGACAGCGGTGAAGAAGATGACACGGATGGCAGACTTTCTTTTGGCTCAGTAGTACAGCTCTGCCTCACTAGTTGAGGCTTCTGAATTCTTGGAAAATCTTTCTTTATATCTGAGTTAGTTAACTCAACTGCACTTAGCTCTTCAACTATCTGCCCATACATTTTTTCTTCTTTGACTCGTTTCTGCTGCTTGGTCTCCATGAAGAGCTCCAAGCTGCTGGCAGGAGAAAGCATTCGTTTGCTTCCTCCCAAGGTAGAAACCATGTCTGAACTGGAAGGTAAACACAAGGGAATTGGTGGCTCCAGTCCGAGTGACAGTGTCTGTGGCACTTTCCACAAAGGATATTTTTCTAGCCCTCTATGCTGACCCAGCATCTGAGCTATGTTAAATCCAATACCTTGCATGGTTGCATTAGTTACTAATGTTCTTTGAGAAACAGATTCATCAACTTTACAAATTACAATTGCAGGACTGTTGCTCTGTCCAAGGATCTGGGAAATGCTTGTGTACATGACACTACCATAAGATGGCACATGGGTTTGAATCCTGACAGGAACAACTGTTCCTGGCAAAGACTGTAGAGATCCATCACTAGGGGAGTCAAAATCTGTCTGAATATGCTGTTCAGAGGAGGTATCAGTTGGTTTAATCCTATGGTCTGACTGGTACTTAGCAAGAGTATTTTTTGAATACTGCTCAGATGTTCCTGAGTAATGCTGGTATGCTTGCTCTTGAGTGTGCCCATAATCAGCTGGTTTCTTTCCAGTAAGCTCTGGTGCATGTTCAAGGCGATAACTTGGAGGAATGTCTGTTTGGAAAGACTGTTTGACGTAAGATTTCTGTAGCTGCTGTACAAAACGATGCTGGAAGTGTACAGGTTCTGTGCATGACTGCCACAAGACAGGCTGCTGAGATGGCGATAAGTGAACCATGCAGACAGCTGGATAGGGGAACTGAAACAAGGTGCTATGAATAGAGGGAAATGGGAGTTTTTCCTGATGTGCAAATAGCTGCTGCTGCTCTGATGAATGTTTGTTAGGAACATAAGGTGCTTGTTGGATCAAGGGCGTCCTTAACATTTCCGCACTGTCTGAAAGAAGAGCCTGTTGCTGGGCAAGGTGGGATGTGCTATTACTAAGCTGAGCACAAGAACCAATAGCCTGTTTTCCAGAGTCATCTACCTGTATGGGCTGAAGTACAGAGGAAGGGGAGAGATGCCAGGCAAGCTGGGAGGAGCGAAGACCAGCCTGTGCATGTTCCATCTGCTCCTGTTTTATACTTTGTTCTGTGCTCTGATCAGTCTGGGAGATCTCTGGAAAACCACTGAAGGAAGCCTGGCGAACCAAGAAGCATTTCTTCCTTTCTCGGGATGGAGAGAGTGCTGTAGTAGGTGTCCCAGCTGAAGAGGCATGAGACAGGTTCCCATAATCAAAGGATTTACTTCGGATCTCTGGGATTTCAGCAGCATGAGGACAGGGCATCTGTTCAGATGAGCAACGTCTCATTTCCCTCTGATGGTGATGCCCAGGGACAGAAAGTGAGTAAGCACCAGCTGGAACTGTTAAAAACTCAGACTGTTTTCCAAACTCATCTTGTTTGGGAGGTGTGATGAACTTCATGTTCTCTTCTCTTTCAAAGGACATTGAAAAACTTGAACTGTGGGACAGATTACTTTCTTGGCTAGGGCTACGAGAAAGGCTTGTACCTGTGGACTCAAAGCTGGATTCTCCAGAGGAGTGCTCCATGTCAGCCAGTCGTAAACGCTTCTTTTTGGGTGGTAACTTTTCAGCTGGAAGTTGAGAAAGGGTTTCACTTCTCTGAGGCCACTGGAATTCTTCAGTGGGTCTCTCTTGCTCTTTACTCTGCACTTCTTTATCTTTCTCAGGCTTATCTGGCTCCTCTGTAACACGAATTTCAGGTACCTGTATGTTGTGCTGGCGAACCAATCTGGGCTGCATATGATATGACTGGGGCTGCTGGGATGGAGATGGCTTAGTGGTGTCAGCATTTTCCGTTTGTGGAGCTCGGTCTGGGCTCATGGGGGACTCAGAAATCTCACTCTCACATGTTTCAGATGGTGAATAGATCTTTTCCTGCTGGCATGCAATATGTTCTGTAGATTCAGATCTCTCAAATGAGTTTGGCCTGCTCAACGAATTTGTGTGCTGAATGACAGAAATAACATTTCCAGAGGGCTTTCTAGCCAGTGATTCTGCAGTCTTTTCTTGCTCTGCAGTTAAGGACGAGTCTTCCAGAGAAACTGCTGGGCTTCCAGACTGCAAGTAAGGCCTGCAGATTTCAAAACGCTCTGCATGGCAATGGGTAGTATTGTCCAGGCCTTGAGGGGCAAAGCCACTCCTTGGCACTTCCTGAATTTGGGATTTGGGATCAAAGTCTGAAGGTTGAATTCCCCCAGTGGTGCAAGTCGTACTGCTGCAAAGCATGGGACTGTCTTCCTCATCTCCAACACTCTCCTCTTTCCTGCGTTTTCTGTTTTCAAAAGTCATTCCAAGCATGGACGGCACCACCTGAGATTGTCCGAGTGGATCAACAAAGTACTCTCCCCCCTTGTGCACCCCACCTAGGGAAGGTGAGTCCCTGTAGCTCTGCTTCTGAACTTCAAATTCTTCCCACTTTCTGTAGTGCTTTCCACTGGCATCAGAGTCATAAAACACCTTGTCTCCTTTTTTCTCTTTTAAGGATGGTCCTTTGTCACTTGCTGTTTGTCTGCTGGAAACAATAATAATATTTTTTCCTGGCCTTCCATGATACTCTGAATCTGAGTGCCCCTCCTGCACAGAGGGCAGTTCAAAGGCAGCCTGTCTTCTCAACATCCTTTGATGGGATATTCCCACTGTTCCAGGGTAAAATACATCATCTGAGCCAGTCATCTTCTCATCGAATGAATGGCTTCCTCTCAGAGATGGGGGAATACTTAGGCTGTTTGCAGAAGAGGTTGGCATGGAGTTACTTCTAATAAGAGGAGAGGAATCCACTGGGGGCTCTAGAAGGATAGGCACATCACCCTGCTGACTGACTTGGTACAGGTTGGATTCACTTTTGATAGATGATGTGGTGGTCTGGGATTGTCTAGATTCTGTATTGCTGCCTGGATAAACTTGTGTAGATTTAACAGTGCTCAAATTACTGGAGTCTAAGAGTTCCTCTTTATTTGGAGTCAGCTGAGAAATATCCTCAAGCATCTTGATATCTAATCTGTTATTTAAAAGAGGTAATGGATCTGTTTTGCCCTTTCTACCCATTAAACTGTGTTCCTGATTTGTTGTGGCTACTGTTAGTGCTGTCCTTTGATTAATCCTATAGAACTTCCCAAAGATGATCTCTTCATAAGACTTTGCATTAGTATTTGGTGGGCTAATTTGCTGCTCAGCGCTTTCTGAGCGCGAAAAATAACCAGAGTCAGTGCTTCCTTTACTGTGTGGGCTCAGGAGGTTTAATGACTGCTCAGAATCCTGCCCTTTTTTCTCTGACAGTCTTAGTGCAAGTCGTTGTTTAACTGTATGAGAGTCTTCAGATTTGGTACTTAAGGATGGGGTTTGTAACATATCAGAGCCAATATATGGTGAACTCTCACTGGGTAACTGAATTCCACTTTTAGGGATAATCAAAATGGGCACTTGCATTGGCCCCACCAAGGACTCTTCCATAGAGTGAAAACTGCTCCTGCTAGCAATGTCCAGGGGGAGCTGTGGGACGGGGCTCAGTTTGTCAGACCCCTCCACCAGGAGTGAGGTCTCCTCATCAGTGTCAGTGCTCTGCTCTCCATCTGAATGTATTTCAGCTTCCACATCAATGTAACTGGCATCTAGATCCAATTTAGACACTGCTGATTCTGTGAAAGGTACCAATCCTGCTTTAATCGCATGGGCATGTGACTTCCTGTGCTTGTATAGGTTGCTCTTTGTCTTGAAGGAGAAACCACAAGGAACACAAGGGTAAGGTCGCTCCCCAGTATGAGACCTAATATGCTTTTTAAGTACACTAGGTTTGGCACAAGCCCGATTGCAGTAAGGACAAATGTACTTGCCAGGCTTTTTGGGTTTGTGCTCCTTCTTGTGAGCATCTTCTGATTGTTCTAAAGATTTCTGTGAATATTGGCCGTATGCAGGGTTCAAACTTGAAATCTTCTTCCTGGAGAAACCTCCACTATGGCTATGCATATGAAAAGGAAACAAGTCCTCTGAGGCAACTGATTGTAAGTGGCTAGGAAACTGCCACGGAGGGCCTTCCAAGCTCTGATGTGGCTTTATGTTGTGCAAGAAGCCTTGTGGCAATGAATGCTGTGGGAAAGAAAGTGAATGTTGACATGCGTAAGGACTTGGGCGATGCTGTGGATATTGCTTCTCCGTGACTTGCTGAGCAGCTTCATTCGATGACACCAGTTTTCCAGAACTAAAAAGTTGTGCTGATGCTGTATTTCCTATTTGCTCGTGATCTATTTGTGGTTGCCTCTGTACTTCTTGATTGCCAAAAGTGCTCATCTTAATAACAGCTGAATGTTCTTGCCTCCATCTACTTGGTACTTTAGCAGTTTCTCCAGACCTTGAGGTAGCTTTTTGCCCTATAGCTGTGTCCCCAGAGTCCATTTTGTTACACAAGGTTTTAAGTGCTAGTTCACTTGAAAGATGTGCAGACACATGGAGTGTGTCCAAAGCTGCGCTTTTTAAAGTTTTGTTGCTTCCATTTTTCCAGGGCTGTTGCAAGTTAACAGACTTTTCTTTCTCTTTGGAACTTTCCACGCAGTAGTCTATAGGCATTAGATTTGTGTCTGTACACTAATGTGAGTATTATACAGTTCTTTTCATGGTAGGAACTTGCCTAAACAGTTTATGATACATTTGCAAAGACTTGCTATAGCTTTTGGGCATATTCCATTGTTATTAAATAAATACTGAGATGCGGAACAATCCAGATATATTTGCGATCTACTAGAGCAAAGTTGTCTTCATCTCTTCCTTGGTGACACAGCTATCTGTACAAAAAAATCAAAAACAAAGAAACCCCACACATCAATTAATACAGCCATGCTAAATAACACTGGTACAGTAACTTGCACTTTCATTGAGCCTTACATGAAAAGCATTGAGGGACTTAAGCAAAGGTAACTACATTTCACAAAATTCCCTTTTGTGAGCAGACATAGTAAAGACTGGCTCCAGAGATTGCACACGAGCATAATTGCTAATCAGTAGGAGCCCTAGGAATAGAAAATGGAGATCTACACTTTTCAAATTAAACAGTAGCTTTGGAAGGCTTTCTAGGGACAGTTCAAAGGTTCGATTCTCAGAAAGTTCATCATCTACTTTCAAAGCTCTTTTGGCAAATCACTGCTGAAGACTCCTAACACCATGGGTAGGAATCACTTTATCCGGTACCACTCACCTACAGTTCTGGCATTCACTTTAGTTACCTGGCCTTCCTCTAGAGTCAGAGGAGGACAATCAGTATTTCCAGGGGAGAAATCTTTCCATATCATAATGGGTGTTGCAGACACAGGGGATGTCTATGTACACAGCCCTCCACTAAAGAGATACTTGTTTCTTATAGTTGGCTAGGTAAAAATCCTAGATGACTACCGTGGTGTATATACCAAATTTTAAGATAGCTAAATTGAGCTACTTCTTCCCTTAGTACAACTAGCTGTTCTTACAAGGTGTCGATCACCCTTTTAAACTTCTTTTAAATAGTTAAAAAAGGAGACATCAAATAAATATTCCAAACACAGTACTACTGGTACCTTTCCACAGCTCCATCTTTCAATCACTACATTAAATTTTAGTAAGAATGTCTTGCTGGAGGTGACACACATATTAGAGAAATGAGCTACAAATGTGTTTATGTGACTTTAGCATTTTAGATTTCAATGTCAAAACACTTCTATCCAGCTGTACGTGCACTTTTTATCCTTAAATGCAATAGGTTTCCACAGTTCCATTATATAAAAAAAAGAAAAGCTCAGAGGTATGATTTTCATATACATCTACAGAATTTTAATTTGAAGAACAATGTCATTTTCTTCCTGCTTCCATATTTTCCAAGCTCAGGACATTTTCTGGACAAAAAGGTGAGAATTATAAAGACAATCATGATTTTACAATAGCAAGGAAAAGAGTAAGAAAAGCAGTATTAGAGATACTAGAATATTTTTCATTCCTGCAATTAAAAAAAAACTGAATTTGTTTTGAACAATAGCAAAGTGTGGGAAAACACACAGGTAATAGGAATATATGATTTTTCCAGTATAAAACAATTACCTGCATCTTCCAAGCACCTAATAGGCATGACTGTCTTCAAATTTCCTGTAGAAAAAAAATACAATCGTAAGAAATTCTTGATATTAAGCGTACATGCTGTAGAAAGTTTTCTGTACTTTATAGTAAAGGCCTGAAAACTTTATTTATTTGTCCACTGGAGAAGTTTTATGTTGTGTCTTAGAAGTCTTAGCAATCATATTTTGAAGAATGTGTGAGTCTGTTTAAAGTATTTAGCTTCCTGGTGAGCAAATTAGTAACTGCAAGTCTAAACTAATGCAGTCTCACCTTCCTGAATCAGTAAAAGGAGAGCTGCCAATGTCCCTCTTCATTCCTATACCTTTGTTAAGCCTGGATTATCCCTGAATCCCATTGGCAAATCCCTTTTCAATGCCTCTCTCCAGCTAATACTTTTAGACTCCAGGTCTCCCATTGAATGCTTCAGCGACCAGAACAAAAATCCTGGTCAGGGTGTCATCACTCAGGTATAAGAAAATGTAGTGAAATGCAAAGAGGTTTCCAAATCAGTTAACACTAGTGGGATACTGCTCAAGAATACATGGCTGCCTTCTCAAAGAAGAAACCTGTAGATGAAAAAAGACTTGTCCGACTGGCATGATTTGCCATCTGTTTATCTGTACTAATGAAAATACCAGCAGAGAACACAGAACTTCATCTCACTGCCCTAAAGATCACTTTTTCCACTAAAGGAGGAAACCCTTTTCCAGTTTTGTTGGGTTTTTTGTTTTTTCGTTTGGATTTTGTTTCATTAAAAAGGATGTTTGTTCAACTGTGACTTGCAACAATTACAGTTTTTCTTTACAGTTTTTATTTAGGACAAAGTAAAGAGCATCTCTAAAGAACAGATCTTTAGAAATAGCTGGAGTATTAGCTTCAGAGTATGAGATATAGGCTAGTATAATGATCCCCAATTAGAAACTGTCAAAAAAACAGCTAGAGCACTCATGCTTTCTCCACTGAATAAAACCAACAGACGATAAAATAGTAAAGTCTATTAAAGGAAAAAAATCATTAAAAAATGAAAAAGAATTCTTAATTCTTTGTAATTCTTACACTTTCAAAGAACAAATTTGTGTTAGTAAAGCCCCGTGACTGGACACAAGTAGAATCAGTACTGTGCCACCTGTCAGCAAGTATTTATTTAATAGTACAAACATAAGCAGTTAGGACATCAATAGCTAATGGACTGTTGCTTTAGTGAAATATGGATAACATATTTTTAAATTGTAACTATAGAGAAACCTCATGTAGTACAGAATAACAGCAAGCTATCAAACTCAAATCAGAATATTTTAGGTCATAATGATGTCCGGTTTGGATGTAATAATGGCTTTTAAAATAAGTCTCTTGTCTGATTCTCTAGAAGAAAAAAAGTAATCCAAGTTAAACTTTTTAAAATTTTCCTATCCTGCCTCCTCAAGTGGCTCAAGTGTTGCTACAAATGGAAAAAGAAATTCTTGTGCACAATTTACAATATATCAGAAATAGATACTACTGAGTAGCTCTGCTGTGTCTTATGAAGAAATGGCAGGTAAGTGGCAAACCATTTTTGGTAGCTGAGCTAAGCTGAATCTCAGGTCAGTAATAATTCCAATATAAAAACATGAATATAAGGGAAATCTGTGGCTTCAGAAGCAGAAACAGAGATAAGAGGGAATGTTCCTCACTGAGAGAGCACAAAGTTGTTAGTCATTTTCAATGAAAAATACTTTTCTCCTAACTAGGCAATTTTGCATATGGTGAAGAAGAAATTTCTACAAGATGGGAGTATCCTTTCTGTTCCATACTTGCTGCACCAAGAGCATCTCTACAGAAGAAATTTGCCAGCTATGGAAATGTGACAGCAATGGTTTTATTTGAGCTAAAGATGATGCTAACATACTTATAACAATTTTCTGTTCCTCACTGAGACCTCCATTACAGAGTTCAAGCCATTTTTTGGTCCTGGTATTTTCAGAACATTCTATATAATTTTTCAACTTACGCTATGAAACAGGTACAGACTAATCATAGGGATTATTGATGGCTTAAATTTGGTCAGAATCACTCTTGTGGGGAAAATAAATCCCATTCTAGAATGAACATAATAATTTCTAGTTTGGTTTGTGTTGCCATTCACCCTGTGTCAAAGATGGCTTTAATACTATTTCTTTTGGTTTCTTTTTTTGTTTCCCAAACGGGAGACTGGCCTAACTGGAGAAATCTATGACACTGCAAAGCTCATTTGCATTCTATCTGGTTTTCCCAATCAAGCCTCTATCTAATCTGCTTCCATCCATGGACTAGTTTAAACTGTGAATAAACTTGCATTTTTCAACTCATCAATGTTCCCTCTCTAGAAAACACTGTAAATAAATTTTTCAATATTGCTCTTCATCAAACATGTATTATTTAATTGTCAGAAATTCTTTATATTTCAAGTACTACGTATTTCAAACTAAGGAACTAAGGATGATAAAAATGCATGTTTTAATACCTTTGGCATAGTTCAGCTCTGCTGGAGTGGCTAAGGGAAGCCCACCTACATGGATCAGAAGCCATATGGGAGTTGCACTGAGCACTTCATTTGACAGGAGCTGCAAAGTCCTGTCTGGCCGGGGGCCAAGCCAGGTTTCCCAGTAGGAATGCGGCGTGGGAGCCAGCTCCCCCAGCCACACTAATGGCACTCTCTGCCTTCTTCAAACCTGGACATTTTACTTCTGTGAAAACTTTGAACATGAGAAGATTATTGGGAAACTGGGAGCTGTATTTGTGTCAGATGCACCTCCTAAATCAAGACTTTAAAAATGTTCTAGAAAGAGCATTACCCTGTCACTTCTATTCCTAAGGTGTCTTTGTGAGCTGCATGCAGGAGATGTATATCTGGTTGACTGCAGAGCTTGAAGAATATTCTTTCCTTTCTCTTTTTTTTTTTACTCTTTTCTAGACCATTAAAATGGTTACAGTCAACAGCTTTAAAATAAAATCTGGCAAAATGCAACTTTTACTACTTCTCAATTTGTATCTTATATTACAGCTCTTGCAAGTGAACAAATTGGAAGCTTATGTCTTCCAGGCTAAATCCTGAGTGCACCATACAGAATAAATATTAACTCTAGCGTAAGGACTAAGGGTCAGATCCAACCCTGTTTTAAATCTTTTTCTGTCCGGTTCTGCTAGCACAAAGCCGGCCTAAAACCACAGTAACCAGCCTCTGAAGAATTTGTATTCTACAGGGCAAGCACAGACAAACTGCACTGGCTCCTATAAAATGCTTACAGTCATGCACAGACCTCTGCCAAGACCCTCATTAGGGAAGTCTAGTTTATGTCTAGTATAAGCACAGCCGCCAAGCAGCCTTACAAGAAAGACAGGCCACCTCTGAGCTCTTCCCCACCTGCAATGGAGAAGAAACTTGCCTTGGCCTTTCAGGAAAAAAAGCAAACCTTTGACTTGCTGTCCTACTCCCCATTTCTCTCAGCTCCACTAATGATATTCCCCAAAGAGCTATCTGGTGTTGCCATCCTAGTGAGAAAAAAAAGACTGGGAACACCCTAGTGAAACATGGATTTACAGCTTCTTCTACTGAGGCAAAGTCATAGGTAGGCTAAGTCTGAAGAAGAGCTCTCAACCACCAGTGAGTGTGCATCTCTGAACTGAAGGATTTAACTGTCTTGAAGATAAGTATTTGTTCACCCTTCTTTGCAAGAGTATATATTCATTCATAGGCTGAAGATGTTATGCAGCAATGTAACAAAATGGAATGCAGTCCTTGGGGTGTATAGTTTTGGCATTTTACAACACTGGAAAAAAAGGCAACAAACTACAAGGTCTTTTATTCTACTTGTCACTAGACTCACAGTCTTAGAACTGTACTTACTGAAAAGATAAGGAAGAGGAAACACTTTTAAAATTTCTTAGTTTTATAAAAAGGCTTTCTGTTGACTAGAGAGATCCTCTTTGTGCTTCCAAGAGTCCCTGGTTAGGGGTCCCATCTGACTGTGGTTTTGCAGCTAGCCTTCTACTGTCTATTTGAACACCTCTAGAATGATCATAAATTCCTATGTAAACGACTGGCACCTGGCAAACTCATGAATTAGTGAGGAACGCAAGGATGCCTGTGCTTTTGCTGCAGTTTGACATCCTTTTACACATGCAATTTCAAGAATGTAGGCCTTTTAAAACAGGTTAGGTGGATTTATTTTAATCTACCACTTTTTGTATTGTAATTGCTGTTGTCACCTCTTCACTTCTGAAGACACTACTCTAATTTCTTCCCTTAATTCCACCCTAGATGTCCTGTCTGACCTCTGGATTTCAGTGCTTTACTGAAAGTATTGCCACACTCCAGAACCAGCCAGAGAATCGCAGTTTTGAAAATACTCTGAAACTTTCAGAATAACACATACATTTTTTTCAATTTGAACAGCTGAACTAATCATTATATTGTGGGTTTTTTTAATGTCACTTAAAAGTACTAGCAAATACAAACACTTCTCAGTAGAACACACAGTACTGCTCAGTAGAACACATAGTACAATGTGACTTTACTATTAAACAATCAAACATTTGTACTAAACTTATTGGAGAAGAAGCTACAGAGCAGAACCTGTTCTTCATTGCTATGTGAATGCGAATTCTTGTGCTGACATGGATTCACCAAGAAGCCAGGAATTGAGGGGATTGAAAGGATCCAGTTACAGATGCATCAAGGGTAGACTGCAAGCTTGCCATGACCAAACATCAACTTCAGGCTTTTACTCTCAGGTTTGCTTTAATGGACATTTGTGACCCTGGTAGTTGCTGGTTCCAAGGGACAGAATCTATGCACATAAAATTAGAAGTGGTATAAAATCCATTATCCTGATTTGTGCAATTGTTATTTCAGAGCTTACACTAAATCTGGCTCATATTTTGAGAACTATTCTAGAATCTCACTGAGACATGGCACATAACACCATATTTTAGTTAACTGTAGTAATATTGATTATTTCATTCATTTTAAGGCTTTACCAAACTCACCTTAATCTCTTTAATGCACATAATTTCAACTATTATCTGAGATCATTTTCTGAGTATGTTGAATAAAACTAGAACCTGTCTGCTTAAAAGAACACTGAAGCCAACTTAGAAAACAAATAAATAAACAAATCTATTGTACTCTAACACCCATTAACCTTAACTGTATAAATTTCTACCTGTCTCAAACATTTCATATAACTGTCAATGCATACATGCTTTGAAGAACAAGACTCCTTCCCTCCTACTGAACCAGAGGTCAGGCACACTCTATCCCTTCTGCAGTGACCTTACAGAAAAATCAAGTATGAAACAAGTGTTTAACTTCAAGGAACTTTGAAGAGATACAAGACTTGACTAAGAGCGACTAGGAAGAGACAAATAATTCCAACAGCAAGCAAAACTAAAAGCCAAGTTCCGCTCTACAATATTCTGGTATGAATCTGAACCAATGACTGGCAAATCCAAGGACATAATTCCAGATTTATTCCTCATAAAAACAAAAAGAATCTGATATCACTTAGGTTTAGGTTTCCACATCCTACATATTAAATATCTAAGGTTATTTGTCACAAGGTGAAAATAAACTAATCAACATTTCTAAAATTCATAACATAGATTGCAATAAATGTTCAATGATGTGGTAGTTAAGACAACATGGGCAATTTTCTTTAAGAGATGCTTGCTTGCATCATGAATGCTTAGAGCGCAGCTGCAGCAAAACACAGGTTTTACTATGTTAAGTATCTCAAATATAATTTTAAATTGCCACTTTCTATAGAAAAATAGCATCCCCAAAAACATTTAAATTCAACCTGAATTTATTTTAAGAACCCATAGAATAAACCTACAGCAGAAATGCTTTAACACTGACCTTTTCTCTGTAATGACAAGAAATGCTCATTTAAAGTACATCACTATTTCCTGTTTCAGCATCATACACAATGTACACATTACTCTTGGATGGAAAAAATGTATAAAAAAAGCTTTCACTTAGTCAAAGTCCAACAAAACATAGACTTATTTCCATAGAAGGATTGTTGAAAAAAAGAAAAAGAGAGAGAAAGCTGCACAGGTGCCAAATTAATCTTAAACATTTCCTTTATAGATAAAAGTTTGCAAACAAATCACAGTTCTCCTCCCTGAACTGAACAAAAAAACAGCTATCAGGCTATCAAAGAGATGCCAGAACACCTGACAGGACATTTATCAGCTAATCAATCTCTCTGATCCCACTGCTTTTAATGGATTAGCTAAACATTTTGTTTATGTGCCTAACCTTGCTGTGCATATGAGGGTCTGTTGGAGTTGTCACATAATACAGAATCTATCTGTTTCAGCTGACTGCCTTTTGATGTGGACATCCTATCTCTACATAAAAGCAAAGGATTGGGATTATTCACGAATGAATATAAACAAGAGAATTATATAAACTGCTAATCTTCTCATACTATTCCTTCTTTCCTTGGGGAATAAGTTCAAAAATGAAAATGGATGAGTAAAACGCCAATTATCTCCCACACAGACCTTAAAATGCGATGGCAGAGCAATGGCAGATGTGACAGACAGCATTTCCAGTATTATCAAATTTTTAGAAGGCAACAAAAATATCACAGTAGTTTTGTGCTCACCTCTCTCCCCAATTTATTTTGAATCACAGTACATAATGACTTACAAGAGTAAAAGCAGCTCCTGTGCAGAGAACAGATAGTAACAGACCCCCACCACTAAGGTCCTCATTAAACACTATTTTCATGACTGAAGTTAGATTTATATGATGCCATCGGACCCACATAAAAATTTGTTTCTCTCAAAGGTGAATTAAGTAGTGAGTAAACAGTATCTACTAAATACACATTAACAATATACAACAGTATCCAAAGCAGTGCCAAGATACAAATGGGCTCTTAATTCTCAGTCTGCACTCTTCACCACAAAGAAGCGTGTTCATCAGAAAGGGAAATTTCACACCTTATAGAGGATAGATTAAACTTACGAATTTAGCATCACTTCTGAAAGATAAAGTGTATGCAAAGAGCAAGATTCCCCTGTGGATGTGGTACGCAGATTTGGATTTGAATTTCTAGATTCATAAAACATCTCGTACAGTTAAAAGGGCAAGTATAGTGTCACTGGAGAGTTCAAACTGCTACAGTTGTTGGATACATGTTGGATACAGTCACTTTCCTGAGTTAAATGAAGTGTAAAAGCTGTGTTCACACAAGAACTACAACAGCAGGCAGCTGCTAGGGAGAACACATCTGTGCTGGTAAATCCCTGCTAAGATACCATACAACTTTCCTTCAAGTTTTTCCCACAAAAAAAAAAAAATTAAATATTGTGCCATTTTTAGGCACAAAGTAGCTATTATTCTGTTGCCAAATGGAAATATTAGGCAAATATCATGCCTTTGCCTAGAATTTTCATCTTACAGGCAAAATATCATAAAACTTTCTCAGAAGTGAGGCTTTTTTAGTTTAAAAGTTATGCAATCCTAATTATGCAATCGCAGCAGATTTGGGAAACAGCTAAGCCTTCTTTCACACCATGTCAGAAGCAGCCACTTGCATTTCATATGAAAATATCAGTATCTTTCAAACACTTTCTTGAATGAGAAAACGCTCTGCCTCTGGCAGATACTCTCACCCTAGGAAGTTTTAGGTAGGAAGTCATTTATAGTATCTGAGCATGTGTTTGTTTTTCACTCACATCAATTACTACACACACTTATTTTAAAACCCATCATTGTTTAGTAGGTCCTGTGGTCAACACATCTCAAAACAAAACCAGATCATAGAATCATAGAATAAGCAGGTTGGAAGAGACCCACCAGATCATCAAGTCCAACCATTCCCACCAAACACTAAACCATGTCCCTCAGCACCTTGTCCACCCGTGCCTTAAACACCTCCAGGGTAGGCAAGTCAACCACCTCCCTGGGCAGCCTGTTCCAGTGCCCAATGACTCTCTCTGTGAAAATTTTTTTCCTAATCTCTAGCCTAAATCTCCCCTGGTGGAGCTTGAGGCCATTCCCGCTTGT
>WAAB01023834.1:0-16475 GCA_013389865.1 Piaya cayana | reverse complement strand
CTGACAGTTTCTGTAGCAGAATGCTGGGAGAAACTGTGTCAAAGGCTTTGCTGAAGTCCAGGAAGACCACATCCACAGCCTTTCCCTCATCCAGCAGCCTAGTCACTTTGTCATAGAAGGTGATCAGGTTAGTTTGGCAAGACCTGCCTTTTGTAAACCTGTGTTGACTGGGCCTGATCACCCAGCTCTCTTGCATGTGCTGCATGATAGCACATGCATCATACAAAGGTTTGGGTTGAAAGGGACCTTTAAAGATTATTGAGTTCAACTTCCAACCATCCTCTAGTCCAGCCCCAAACTACTTCTTTACAGAGAGGGAAATAAACACACAGAGTATATACACAAGCATATGGGGTTTCACCTTTGCCAAGTTACACTTAAGCTAATTAATCACTAAATGTTCTTTGGGATAGCTCTTAACAGTCTGAAAAACTGTGTCACAAACCACAAGCATGTAGGCTATTTTGCTTAAGGCTGAAGTGCAATATTTTAGCACTCAGACCACCTAGGACAATAAATCAACTTGCTTATTCAACTGAACTCTTACCCCTACTTCTCTCTTCCTACCCCCCATGCAGAACTGGAGGACACCCTGTTTGCCTGGAGATGGTGAATCACTACAAGTCAGTAGGCCCACTCAGTTGCTCAAAAGACACAAAAGGTGCAAAAATAGCTTGTACTAATGAAGCATGTACAGCGTCAAATGCCAGATGAGCGTGGGTGATCAGATAAGGGTCTGCATTTGCAAAGGGCAAATTATTAACAGAATGCTTTTCTCCCTCTCTCTCTTTTTATTAAGCTTTATTCTTCTTTTGCTGAAATCAGCCCTTTACAACACCTGATAAATGACATCTGACAAGACTGACTCTTCTTGTAATTGCAAGTTTCATAGCAGCACAGGAAGTGGTGTCTCACTACGAGCTGAAGGTACAGTGGATGTGTCACTGAAAAAAAAGAAAAACATAAACAAAGAGAGGCAAAAATAAAGCCTAAAAATAGCCAGGACTACCCACTGAGTATGACTGTGTGGGTATATTTATCCAGTCTAACACCAACTTTTCTTGTTAAAAACACAATCTTACCTTCATGCAAAACAGCTTCCTGTTTCTAAACATAACCTGAGATACTTGAGAACATGAGGGGGAAAAATTTAGATTTTGAAATTGTCCTTTTTTACTGAGATTACGAAAAGATTTTATGTGGAAAAAACAGGTAAATCTCCCACATGGGTTTCACATCCTGATGTCCCACAACATACAGATGAGAGTTTGCTATCAAGACATCCTAATACAGCCCAACAGAATAGGAAATAGATACTGAAGCAAAAATGAACCTGTTACCAGCAAACTTTTCCAGGGACCAGAAATGAGACTGAAATCTGAAGGACAAGCTACACATCCTATGTCATCTTCACTGCCTAAGCCAGCACTGCCCTCCAGAGAAGGGCAGAAGCAGATATATAGACCTAAAGACTGCTGAGATGTAATTGCACTTTTACAACCTTCTTCTGCAAGTCTCACCTACTCTGAGACTCGCTTACATCACTTCACCAGCACAAAAGAGTTTTTAGGAAGGGTGTAAATACAACTTGTTCATATTTAAGGCACTTTATTCTGCCTAATAAAGTGGCAAGATTATAAACAACCACCTGGCAAAGTGATACAGTTTAGTATCTTACGAGGAATATCAAGAAGCACTTCTAACTCCAACATTGAATTTCAGATTCCCTAATACCTGTACTCACAGGAATTAACAAATGTGCCTTTAAAGTGCTG
The DNA here is from genome assembly GCA_013389865.1 of Piaya cayana. Lineage (NCBI taxonomy): Eukaryota > Metazoa > Chordata > Aves > Cuculiformes > Coccyzidae > Piaya > Piaya cayana. Next base: position 14,700 of record WAAB01023834.1, on the reverse strand, counting down.
GTGCTGTACCTGTGTATGTCAGCTGGCAGGCACAATGCGGTGAGTAGAGATCAGTGCTCAGACACCACATGCTGTCTATCTGGTCCACTCTGCTACAGTCAAGGGGCTGTCTCACACCGAATTCCAGCCTACCTCCACACCACCAGCACTTGCTAGCCTTGCTCAAAATGCCACGTTGAGCACACTTCAAGCCCACCACTCACCCCACCTCACTGTGTCAGGAGTCCCAAAAGCTTCACAGGTTTAATGGCAGCAGGATGAGCCACAACTAAGTTCAGCATAGACGTTCAGAGATGTTCAGCAACCTCTCTTTCCAAGGTGACTTTGTGCTTCTGCACAGCCTGAGTTTCACTCCCCCTAGCCCAAAGGGAAAGCAAGCCAGGTCCCAAGGACTCTCTAAAGAATGTCTGCAACTGTTCAAAGCACCTCACTGCAACATTACTAGTGAAAGTAGAACACATGCCAACTTTCTAGTGCTCCACAGGAGCTGAGCAAGGAAATGGTCTTTTCTACAATTATGGTTTTTCTATTTAATACTGTGACTCCTTTGGTTGATGCTTGCATGAGGGTTTTTTTTCATTATTATGCAGCCTTCCTGTGTGGTTCCAAATATTTCACATCAGTTGTTCTGGGCCTGAGGGTTAAACAAAAACACAGAGGTTTATATCAGACCTTTCTCTCATTTACAACAGGAAAAAAAGCTCACTGTAAGAGATTGCCAACTTCACATGCAAGATTCAATGAAAGTTATTTTCTGACATTACAATTTTTATTTTGTTTTGATTTTAAAATTTAAAAAAAGTAATTGAAGTTAATAAGATTGCATTTTTTAACATTATATCCAGTGGGAAATTGAGAGCATGCTCTTTTCTCGGTATGTTGTGATTAATTCCATTTACTCAACCATTCTTTGTTCACCATCATAGATTTGTCTTTTAGTCCTATGCCTTAGCAGTAAATTAAATAGTCACCGATTTTTTTACTAGAATGGATAAACATTGTGATGCAAGACAAATCAGTTGATGATATTATTCTTCACGCAATTTAATTTTGATCTGAAATGAAGAGTAAATGTTATTAATTTAGAGTAAAAGAGAATGTAAAAATAATTACTAGTAGGTATAAATACTGGAGACCATAGTCTGGCAGTACTTTCACATAACATTAAAAGGAGACAGGACCACACACCCAAAATCACTGTGGAGTTCTTAAGTTATAATGCTAGAAGCACAGTGATCAGAACCTTGAACTATTCCCCTGCCTCAGATTTGGAGCAGAAATTCTGTTTAAGTAACAGTAATATACTATCAGTCTTTTTAAGACTTCCCCTCTTTAAACATGGAATTAAAAAGACAGCAGGAAAGCATAACAGAAAAATGAAAAATTAACTTCGCTGTACACTTAAGAAAATATTTGTTATTACATGATACTTTCCAAAATCACATGGAATAGACTGGCATCTTTTCCCCAAAGATCTGCACTGAGGCTAGCTGCACATGGCTGCTCTGTGGCTCCCAGTGGGCTGGGGGCTCCACCAGTGCTGCTGCGCCATCCTGGGGGGCTGTAATGGCGAGGTGCTGCCTCAGGCCCTCTACACCCACACAAGCCTTTGGCCGCTGGGATTTCAGTTGTCCCACAACATACAGCTTTAACCATGCACAAATTCAATTTAGAACCAAGAAATGGGCTGACTTAAGACAATTTGAGGGAAAGAAGTGATAACTTATCGGTCAGACTCATCCCGTTGGGTTCGCTGTGCAGTCGCACAGCCAGCAGATGGGGCAGGAAGGGCAATCACCTATCACTGCACAGCCCAGCAAGGGGCTGTCTGACATCCAACCCAGCTCTGTTCAGAGCCACCTCCCTCCTTTATGGGGCTCCAGGGTTCACCTTCTCCGTGCCTTCTCTGCTGCCTAAACCTTGATGAGTATGTCCTGAGTTGTACAAAGCGCACCCATGGTGGGGTTCAACAGTGCACAACCTTTCTGTTTCCATAGAACACTTGGTCACGATACAGGCAAGATAATGAGCAGAAGTAAATTTAGAAGGGTGTTGGTTCTTCATTTCACTAAGCTCCTGCTATGGGTTTTCTCCATCAGCCAGTGTTTAAACTGTGGGTGTTCAGAAGGTATTGTCCTAAACAAAGTTAGACTCTCCAAATGCATGTGGTATGACAGGTGGGGTGGGAGATAGATGCAGTGGCTGCCTACATCTTGGGTGGGACAATGGTTCCATGATGACACTTCCCACAAAACGAACTTCTACTGTTGGTGACAACTGATTTTGCACCCTGGGTAGGAGCACCTCACTGCAGGCAAATGGAAGCAGCAGGCACAAGCACAGGATAGCAGGAGAGGCTGCAATGGGAGCTATGGGAGGCAGAAGAAGATACAGCATTAAGTAACGAGGGTCTGTGGTATCTCACATCTTCCTACATCCTGCCACAGGTTGCTTTTCCTGCCACAGTCTTTCTCCCTCCCGCCCCTGTGCTGTGTCACTTTCACCAGTGTGTTTCCCTCCCACTCACCAATGTGCAACACACACCATGATTTATGTCTTCTCTCCAATCTGGCCAGGGATCTCTGAGGTGCAACCAGTAGATGCAGTCTATGAAAGGTTAGGATTAATGCTTTACTGGCAATTACAGTAGGAAAGTGGATCAGCTCATAATGCATTTTTTTTTCTTTGTGAAGACCTGTAGGAGGTGGGAGTAGGTTGCCATGGGCCTGGCACCTGCAGCACACTGACATATGTCCTCGCTGCTGGGTGAAAGGGCAGGTCCAATTAGGTGTCTTGTACTATTAACATTCTACTGCTTCACCTGTTGATCATGTATCCTCCTCTCGGCTTCTCTGCGCCCCAGCTTGTGTAACGTGCTGACATCTATGGAGGCACTGCTCTACCTATGAAAGTTCAAATGGAAATCTGGTGGAGAAGTTGTGACACTTTCCTTTGCAGGCCCGAGAAGGGGGCACAATGGCCAAGAAGTCAAACAGATCACTGTAACTAGGATCCTCAATCTAAAAGACAAGAAATACGAGATATATGCCCTTGTCAGCTGTAATAATTACACTGTATTATTAACAAAACTCAGGTTTCATCATTAACTTGACCTGGGTTTCAAGAGCTGATCTCAACTTAATCATCCTCCAAACAACATGCAGTATTTCCCTCAGAGGTAAAGCAGTACCAGCAAGGAAGGCTGCTGGTAACTATCATGCTGAAGAGAAAGCATGGGTAAAAATGAACTATAAATGTTAAAATCAAAGAGGTGCAAAAAATTAGAGATAGATTTTAATTTGCTCAATCGCAGGGGATCTCACCACTCAGGTGTGATCCTGCCAGAAGGATAGAACCTTCAAAGCAGCTGAGAGGAAAGGGCTCACTTTCAGTGCGTGCTGCGTGCAGCACAGGATTGGCTCCACTCCCCTCAAATGTGTCAGTAAAGTCACAGCTCCCCTCCTGGATCTCAAAACATGAGAAAGGCCACCTACATGTTTGCTATAATAAAGTATAGCAAGTTTGCTATAATGAGTTGTGTTTCAGTCACAACTCAACTGCTAACACAAAAGACCCCTGTTTGACTTTGTTCCTCTACCAAGTTCATTATCAGAGGAATTAAGATCTTCAAAAGCTTTTTCTCAACCTGTAAGTGCAAGATGAAAATGTCATTTTAATTGTGGACCAGCAAGATCAGCTTGAGTAAAATAACACCAATCACTCGGATGCAACTGCATAACAAACACAGCTCTTCTAGGAGTTCAGTCTAATTGCTCTGCTAGCAACAACAAAGAGCTGTCAGTTCATTAGAGCAAGCTGGTGAAGCTGCTGCTTGCATCTTCACAAGGTGGGAGTATTTGATTGCAAAACCACTAAGGACATTTGATCCAAAATTCAGTCTCTGATTTCTAATCAGCAAAACTTAAAAGCAAAGAAGTTATCAGTCTGATATCTTTCCTTATAGCTTTCTTTAGGGTAACAATTTATTCTTCTCCTTGATTTGTTCAAGGATGTCAAATAAAATCTTAAGACAGGTTTTGGACTTTTATATTCTACATAAACCTGGTTAGAAAAAATAACAAGAACAAAGCTGATGTGAACCACACTGCAGTTCCATATGACATATGGAAGATGCTGGCAGTGATTTTGCTATCCTGCAGCCTGACTGCACCAAGACCTTGCCAGAAAGTGCAAAGGGCAGAGGAAGGCCAGAAAAAAGGCCAACAGAGGTCAAAGGCAGCCATGCTTCATGCTAGCTTCTCACAGCAGGTTTGGAGAGCAGGTGACCAGGCAGATGGCTAAGGAAGTATACCTCTATCTTTTCCAATGGGAGAATTCAATGGATTCACATCCAAATCTTAACACTGACGTGAAAATTAAAGGTGCAAAGAAGTGTAACTTCCTTCCTCCCCACTTTTTATAAAGTTTGAATCAGCTTGTGGGAAATTTAATAGAAATATTCTGTCAGTACAATGGAAGTGGATCAAACCAGTACAATATAAGCCTTCAAGACAGTAGTAAACCCCACATGGGATGCTTTCAGGAAAACCAGTCAAGTACACAGCTACCCAGTGTGCTGAGTGTTTAGCGATGTCAGCTCTTTGCATAGCCAGCACCACACTCTCCTCTTCTTCCAAGGTGCTTGTCAGGATTGGAAACCAAAACCTTCTTTTCTGACAGTTCATGTATTGAATAACTGCAGTGGGTTTCCAGGACCTCTTGCCTTCTGCTAGCGATCTCACATATAAAAATCCAGAAATACTGACACTGTAAACTATTTCTAGAGGTTTTTTTTAATTAGAAAGCAGTTGCAAGATATTTCTTCTCCAGAGGCAGTAACAGCGAGTTCAGGAAGCAGAGAGCACCTGCCAGCATTCAAAGAAGAGAACATCTAAACCCACAGGTCCTAGTCACTAAAATGCTGCTTGTTACAGGAATTTCATCTATGCTAACACACCTAGAGCAGTTCAGGTAATGACAGCAATACTGAACAACAAGGAAAAAGTTAAAGGAACTCTACTGTAAATGGGACAGCATTGTTCACTGACACTTTTAAGTCCCGGTAGTTTTGATCCACCTATAAGCAGGTCTGGATTTATAGCAAAGGAAAGAGTAAGTGAATGACTATGCCACAGAAAGTTTCTATTTCAAAAAGTCTGCATTGCCGGAAAATCAACATCACACCACTGAAATTCCCACCTGTCCAATACTTAGATTCCTCCTTGGTTTTCTTTTTCTCTCTACAGTGAACTGAGCTGCTCTAAGATTTTTTTTCTGTGATTACCAACGAAAGTAGACACAGAAGGAATTGTGGACAAACACTAAAGGCATCAAGCCCACAAGAGACAGCCTTTGTCCCCCTTGAGAAATGGATACCATGCCAGCTTGAGTGGACCCTGAATCCTAATTTTAATTAGAAAAAAAGATGAAATCAGGTAAACCTACCTCTTGCTCAAATACTACTTGTTCCTCAGTACCCCTCCATTTTCCAGAAAATGGTCTTCTACCTGTTGGTGCCCATTTATGCAGGCTCAGGATCCAAACTCTTTCCCACTGTGTCCTCACCATCTGCATGTTGTCTACCTCTCTATTGATAGCTTCCAATAAAAGCTTCCTTTAATAGAGTTGTCCTGACTCACAGGTTGGGGGGGAGGGAAGCTGACCTTGCTGCAGCATCAAGAGTCTCTGACGCATTTTGGGAGGCTGTGGTTTCGGGTCTGAAAGAATTCAGCCTTGTTTTCAACTAACTTTCACACGTTTAACTTCCAAAATATCACCCTATAGCTCCATGTCCATTTGTGACTCGATGTTGTTCAGTGGTTTGACTTAGCATTATTGAGGGCTTTAGCTGTACGGTTGGCAAATTAGCAGTAGTCACCAGCAGAAGAGAGTTTTTCAGAAACGCAGCCATCCAGGCTCCTGCCTGGCTCCACCTCTTGTCCATCCGCTCCCAGTTTCAGACATTTCACATTCCAAAACTGGAAGTGTCTATGCAACATAAGGTCACGTTATTGCACAATGCACTCCACTCCTTCTAAGAGCCACTGCATCCTCAGAAGATATTGACTCTAACAGCAAGAGGTTTGTTTACAGTGAATTTCTATCTGAGTGGGAGTATTTTCTCCAAGAATCTTATAACAAGGACATGAAGTGTATGACTCTTCCCTATATTTGGTAATATTGTTAGAGATGTCATTTATTTAATACTTCCATATTCCCTTTAAGCTGACTTTTTAAAAAACAAGAATTAATTTTTACACTTCCCCAAAGTATTTTTGTGCTGGATAATTTTAGGACACACTAAACAGAAAAATTTCTGCCTGTCTTAAATTTAGAACTGAGGTCAGTAGTTTTTGCAATGCAACTCTGAAATACAACTGATTGTCACCAATCTAGGTTTTGCCAATCTTCTTTTCTTGCCAAATGGTCTGAATAATTGTCATGATCCCTCCTTCACTCAGCCTTTACATTATAACAAGTGTATGAAAACCCTAGTTTCAGGTATAAATGAAGAACACCCTCTCTTTTAGTAGAGAGGATTAAAAGTGAGGTGGGCTTTATTTTCTTCCTCCAAGGACAGTACACAGGTGGAAGTAGTAGTGCTATGTTGTGTAATATTTGAAACTGTGCAGCTTTCCAGGCACAATTAAGTCTTCATTGTTAGCATGGAAAGTCTATTTGGTGTTCCCTTGAATGCCAGTGAGTTGTGTTGGTATCCCCTAAAGGCAATGTTTTAATATATTTAAATAAAGAATAAATGACCACTACTTATGTGCCACCTCTTCTTTCAGTTCAGATGTCACCTTTGTCCTCAGCACTAGTTGGGGCAGCTGAGCAGTTGGGAAGCAGTAGGGCTGGGGGCCAGGAGGGCTCCCAGCAGCCTCTCGTGAGAATGGGGATGCTAGTGGGGATAATGCCTAAGGTAGCCCTCAAAATGCCCTCCTGATTTCATAGTCAAGCAAGTTCCTCATAAGCTGTTGCTCCTGTCCTCCCAGAAGCAAGACAGCATTCAGAAAACCTATTCAGGCCACCCTGTGAAAATTATGATGGTCAAAACAAATCAATGACAGAGTAAGAGGGAGTGGGAAATAGAGAGAATACTATGACAGGGGAAGAACAAGGGACAGAGGACTTTTGCATTTATCTGTTTCACTAGATGCACTGACACCATGCTCTGCTGTAGATAAGGGTAGCCCGAGATTTTCACTCTAAGCCATTCATCTGGAAGATATAACATGATGGAGAGTCAATTGCTTTGTCCCATGGAAGAGATATTTAAAATGGAGTTAATGGTTTAAACTTACTTAGTTCCTGTTCAGTCTGTGAGCAAATAAAAGGTTAGACTGTAATATTTAACCACAACTCTCGTGCCTTTCTGAGAAGCACCAAGGAGGCTGCCTGAAGGCAAGTGAAACACCTGCCATGCTGCTTCCTGTGTGCATGAGGTGAAGAAATCTGCACCAGACTTTACCTTCATGTAGATACCGAGCCTCCTCCAGTGCAGTGGCTGTCACGCACCATGCTTTCTGGTACAGCCCACTACCTCCTGGGGAACCTTTCCCTCAGGGACAATGGGAACTAGTGCTCTGTGCATATCACCAGCCACTACCATGAAGTCTACCAGCTGGTCACCGTGCAACACAGCTAAAGGTTTAGTGCTTTAAGTAGAACTGGCTTCATGCCTAAATGAGAAAAAGATGGTGAAGAACAAATGAGGGACAGCAAGACAAAAAGTCTGGAGATATGTTACCATAAGAACACAGCATCCATTACAAATCTTGGTGAACTATTCAAACTGTTGCTTTAAAATGCAGAAGTGGTATGTGCCTCCATTCTTTTTTAACAGTTATCCATAAGAGGTCACTGTCTGATACAATTAACACCTTGGTGTCAGCAGCACTCTTTCCCTTTCCCATATGCTCAGCACTGGGTGTCCAGTCACCTACAGTAACATCCCAGCCATTACCCATCTGCCTTTCATAGGGACAGTTAGGGCAGGCAAGACATGTGGGAGTCCTTCACTTTGAGCACATGACCTTAGCCAATTTTACAATCACTTAAATGTCCTTACTTTTTATTCCCTGTTAATCCCAAATGGAATGCAAGAGTTTTACAACTCTCATAGATGTTTTAAATCAGCAGTAAAAAATGCACAAAGATTTGGGAAATCAAGTTTGAACAGCAAAGAGATAAGCTCACAAACGTCCAAGGATCCTCTGGTTTCTCAAGGTTTGCAGCCTCTGTTTTAGATTCTGTTTCACCATGACATTGTTTTTTCAGTAGTTAGTAGACTACTGCTAGTGACTACAATACAGTGTGGGACACAGAGGACTGTCAAGTTGACCTGCCCACAAGAACTTCTTAAGCCTAGTTTTTGCACTGCCATTCATCATGAGACAAGAGGGAATAACAGGCAAATGCAACTTAATGGCAGCCAAAATCATTTTAGCTCTGTTCAGCTCATTGAAGATGATCTTCATGAAGTAAAGTGACTTAAAGGTAAGTATTTAACACAAAGATTTCCATGGGAAAACAAACCCAAAAAAACAAAAATAGCAATATGGAGATTTTCCAGTGGAAAACTTGTTCTTGTGGAAATTCTGCTTTCAATTGACAAATTGTTTTTATGGGAAATTCCTAAGCCACTGTAGGCACAGCCCTCATGGTAAGAAGTTTAAAAACAGCTCATGTCTGACCCAGTGCCCTCAAATTTCCCACATCAGATAAACTCCAAGAGCAGAGCCCTAATCTTTCCCTTACTCCCATGCATACTTTGCAGCACACAAGTGGTCCCACCATAGGCATGACAGTATTTGACTGCAGCAGTACTGTGCATGTGGTTACAGATGGGATGCTTGAAGGATTAAGTTTTTAATGTCTCAAATAAAAATTAGTTACAGACTCTTTATGTATAAGCTGTCCCTAATGGTCTGATACTGGTAAAGCTGTCACTGACTTCAGCAACAGGTTTACCTCCACTAGGGATTGCAGGCTTGGAAAATTCTAAAATGAAATTCCTCATAGTGGACTGCACCAGGGAGAGAGAACTTCAAGCTAACTTCTATGTGATGTAACTCCATTGTTTTACACTGCCTTAAACTTGTCAATAAGAACTACACATTCCACAGATAACATTAGAGAGAGTAAGACAAACATTTTATTGAACTTGCTAAGGGTCTTCTAAATTTGCAGGAGGAGCACTGAGTAAGCATTTCCTTTACAGGGTGATATTAGGTGTAAACAATTCATTTTAATGCATCTTCTGTCACTTCAGCATGAATCATCATACTGTGTAAACAGGCTAGAAATCCTATTTATGGCAGGGCTGGAAGTATCTCAGAAAGTCAGAGGAAGTAAAAAAGCTATTGGAGTAGGCAGGCTTGTACAGCCCCTTACAGTCTAGAAAGATACCGAGCACCTAAACTGTTCACCTAAACATTTGCAGGGATTTACAGTATTTCATACCAGCCCTGTATTTTTAACTAATTTTAACACTAATGCATTTTTAACACAAAATAAAATGTAGTTCATTCTACTGACTGCATGGGACTGGTCTTCACCACTTACTCTTTCAGAGGAGATGTTGTCGCTTCCCCAGGTACCTTCTGTCCCATATAGCCTATCCAACAGTAAAGCAGATCCAGCTCTCCTCAAACCAAGCTGAGCTGGAGGAGCTCAAGCATAGCAGAGCTGTGGCAGTAGCAGAAGCCCCAAGCTGCCATTGAGGAGTCTGTCAGCAGCTGGCTGCCTGCCAGGTGCTGCAGGCTACGAGGTGAAGGAGTAGACAAAGGCCACTGCTCAGCTGCTACAGTGACCTTCAGCTATGCTGATCTGCGACAGGAATGCACCCCCCGGCCATGCTCATGTTTCTAAGCTGCAAGCTTTCTTGGCTATCTGCAACACTCCATTTGCATATACGATACCAAGTTCACACACATGCACATGCCATATCCATACTGCATGTGAAGCCAATGAGTTCTCCTCTACCTTTAACCACAAAGTTGCTAGCCAGTTACAGCAGGGTTACTGCTGCTCTGCACCCACAGAGCACAGCCACCACACCTGCTTACCAAGGCATGCTGCATGGCTCTGAAAATCGTGTGTGGCAAGATCAATTTCAGAGATCAGTTAAAATAATCCTGTATCTCTCCACCTAAAGAAATTATTCTTTTGGGACATCACAGTAATAAAATACAATCACAATATAAGCTTTGCTATTGAAGTGGCAAGAAGGGCATTTATTTTCAGAGTCAGACACTCGAAGGAATACCCCATGTGCTAGATAGTGTAAGCTGTCTTTTCCAGTGTGTAACAGAGATAACTATACTACATTGAAAGATGTGATAAGAGAAGAGGGCCCAGGCTCTTCTTCATATTCTCTGCATACCTGTTACTATCACACAGCTGCTCTCAAGTCTACAGTTTCCTGTGCAGTACAAACTGCATACCACTTCCCGTACAGAAAAAAAAGCGCCTTGCTTGTTCTTAATTGACGATGGAAATACTGTCATATTTTCCACTAGCCAAGCTTGAAACCATTACTGAATGAACCTTCAGTAATTTTTCCACAACATTTTGCAGAAATGTCAGGAAACAGCTGCACCAGAAATGATTAACTGTCCTTATCACTAGGACTTCATTGGCGAAGTTAAAATTATACAAGTTTTCTTCTTTCAAAATTCTACATTCGGTGATTTTTTTGTTGTACTTTAGTCAACTGTCTCAACCCACTACTTTCTCTTCAAAAGTATCTGATTACACAGGTTCAGTTGTGCACAGACATTTTATGACCAGTGGAAGAATTTGTACAGTTTGGAACTGCATACTTCTAGGAAAAGATTGCTTCCTGAAGATTGCTCAGCTGTGTCTTTTTTGGATCAAATTCAATGAAATTCACAACTTGCAATCAAACTGTATTTGCCAGTCAGACTGAATTCATTACATTGACATAAACTCTTTGTGCTGCATTTTGTTACTCCTTTCCTCTCCTGTCCTGCTCTTTTTTCTTTCCTCTCTTCTCTCCCCACATTCTCTCTCTCCCACCTCTTCTTTGAGCTATACCAGGTGTCAAAACTTATCATACAATGCCCTGTACATTTTATGGCAAAAACAAGTGGAACAGTATACATCACCATTCCAAACATGCAACCACCAAGATGCTAGAAGGCTTGGTACAAAATAGGAGTGCAGCCATCTGGACATAACTGCTAGCGTAGATCTGAGATTCCCAGCTGGCTGAAGCTTTGCAGTCTTAGAACTTGATAGCAAAGCATCAGTGAGCAAAAAACTCCACTCACACGGATTTGCACAGGGCACTGGATATTATGCAATTTTTGTACAATGTAAATTCTTCAAATTTCTGATATGAACACAGCAACAAAAAGCAAGGTTCACAGGACTACTTTTAAAGTCTGGCAAGAGCTACATTTTCTTGCTTCTATCTTGCAATTTTTAATTTAAAACTACTACAGCGTGGCATGTTACAATAACTCTGTATATACATTCCTGGCGGATTTAAAATTGCAATCGTTCACTCAATGTCTTCATTGAAACTGTAAGCCTTGAACGTGTAACCTTAAGATATTCTTAGATGGAAACATATATGCAAATAGGCATATACATGTATTTGAAATTATACAAAATTAACGCCATCAAGTGTGGTTCAGTGTTGATACTGTTATCACACCCTACTCCTAACAAAAGTTAGATTCCTTGTAGAAATTATACAGCCACATAAATAGAGGTTTGTCTGGGTATTATGGAGAAAGGATCCTTCCTGCTGCCTCTAATTCAAAACTATTTTTATTTTTTAAATGGGTCACTTCCACAGCAGTGTGCACTGCAGCAAACAGTCCATGTGCAGCTCTGCTCACAGGAGCCAACCACTGATGACCTGACTCAGTGCTAGGTCAACTCCTGAACATCTTAATTGCCCTCCCTCAGCAGATACACACACAACTGGCAGATCCTGGCCCAGAATGCCTAACACCAGCCAGCATTGTGATTCAATTGGTGCAGTGATGGCTACAAAAAAAGGACCTGCTTTTAAATTACTCTATCAAGATGTTTGCTTAGACCACAGAAATTTAAGTACACCACATTCTACTTAAAATATGGATTAATATATATGAGTTCTGTTTACAAGATATGAAATAATGCCAAAAGTATCTAGCTTTTTTAAGGATCCAATTTTATAATATGCAATGTCAAATTTCTCCTTCACAATATCCTTCTCTGTCTCTGTTCTAGTTTGAAAGCAGTTGCTTGCAGTGCCAAAGTATTTCAAGGATTGTGTCCTTCCAATATATGGCATGTTAATGCACTGCCAGCTATCATATACCCATCTGTGGCTGCACAGGAGACACACAAAGTACTTATAGTGCAAGGAGAAAAAAAAATGAATCTAAGTTGTTAGATTACATTAACCAAGTCCAGATTTCAATTTTTGGGTGCAGGCTCTGAAACATACAGAACCAGAAGAGAAATACCGTAGCTCCTTGCCAGTAGAAGGGTGTCGTAGCTTCCTGAGGGGACAAGGGCTGGCAGGCGGCAGCTGCAGCAGACGCAGGGATTTTTCCTACCAAGTCTTGTCCAGTATCAGCCCCTGGCAAGTGCCACCCAGCGGCCCCATCGTGCAGGGAAAGGCAGCCGTGACAACTTTTCGTGCCTGGTAACCGGAAGACTCAAAGTCACAGCGCTTATTTCTGCCATCTCTGGATGTTTTTGAGGCTCACTCTTCCCACCCTAGGCTGTCAGAGAACTAGTAAACAGGTTTGGTATCCCACCACCCTGCTCGGCCACCTCCTGGACGTGGAAGAAGAAACATGTTTTTCTCCCCTCTGACTAACAGCAGGTCAAGAAATTAGTGTTCTTGCTTTCCCCTGAGTTTGCACATTTTGAGCTCAAACCTCCATGAAGACACAGGCACCTCCTGTTCACACTGTCAGCAATGAGCAGCAGGATCTAGGGACAATGTCATAACAAAAAGAGAGACCTTGAACTTGCTTCACCCTTTGCATAGTCATTTCTATTTGGGCAAAGCGGATAACAGCTCCTTTAGCACTAGGGTAGTGGCATTTTGTGCTCACTTGGCATTCATTTTACCCAGGTATAAATTGCAAAAGGTTTGAGAGAATTGGGACCAGTATCATCAAAGGATTCTCAGCCAAAAGAAAACAGCTAGTTCTCCACACTACCGCTTGTGCAATCTCGTTATGCTGCAAAAATCATTCCCTGCAGGGCGCCTGGGACTGCTGATCTGTTAGCATTGCATTTCTCCTGCCTTCCTAGAAAATGTGCCTTCCTATCACCCTGTATCTAGAAGTTGAATAAGACTGCAAGCTTTCACCTGTAAAGTAAGTAGTAATCTGGTTCAGTTTCTTAATGGGAGCCTCACACAGTATATTTACTACCCTACCAGTATTAAGCATTTGCCTTTAATATCCTTAGCACACAAGGCAGCAGTAAGTATTATCATAGTTAGAATAACACGGGTCTAAACTACATTAATTGAGAGTATCTATCCTAAAATTCAATTGTTCCAAACAAAATGAAGTCAAATGTGCCATTATTCACCTGACATGATCGAGGAGAGTTCTCAACATACAAAAGAGCATCAGCAATGAGGAGCCAATGCACAGAAGTACCATTAAGTTACATGCTAACGAAACCTGAAAAATTTATGCTAAAATCCCAGTCAGAGGATGGCTGCCATGCTCTAGTGTACCAAAGTTCTGTTTTCCACTTAAATCCTGCCTGGTGGCTGGGTTTCTGTACTGCAGGAGAATTCCATTACTTCTTTTTATAAATTTCACACAGTTAATGCTTCCCAAACTCATGGGTGCAGGAGGGCAGTTTGTTATCCTGCTGAAGTTTCAACATAAATTTCACAGGACCTCTGGCAGGGATGATGCCCACTTTTTTGTCAACATATTCATTGGTAACACCCCTGCTGACAGCCGTGAGTTTGCATCCCTGCCTCCCACCCACCCAGCCCTGACCCCGGGCTGCATGGAAAGACCTTGATTAGCACTCAGAGACAGCAGAGGTGAAAGCGTGCAACACAAATAGACACAATTTCCATTGCAGGGACTTGGAAAGGGATACATCCTTAAGAGATATCCCATATAGGACCACCCTGGACTGTAGAGTATTTGATACCAGCTCCAAGTTCGAGCAAACATTCAAGGGATAGCCCAAGGGATAGGTCCAACACTATTTACATAGTTATGAAAAAATGGGGGTGGGGGTGTATCTCAAAATATGCCCTGTACTTAGTTTGAACACCTTATCCTGTGGTCATGATATCACATGAGAATTTCCAGCGACTCCCTTATATACCTAGTTCCTACAGTTGCAGATAAATATTGGATAAATAATAAAAGAATAGAAGGCCAATAAGAAGGATCAACCCTTTTATTAACTTTTCACTATTTTAGCCAGTCTCATTAAATGCTCTGACCATCAAGGATGTGCCCATACAAAGATTAGAAAAGAGGAGCTTCTCAGTGCCTCTGGTCTCCTACAGAGTCAACATGAAACCTATGTAATCTGTGACTACCAACACAAATAAACATGGAGCTGCAACAAGTAGATAAAACTGGACTTTTTCTTGACAAGATAAACTGGTTTCTGAACTATCTGATGCCATAGTAAGAGTGCTGTTTGTGATCCACTGCCTTTACAGAATCACACAGAATC
>WAAB01023831.1:0-41715 GCA_013389865.1 Piaya cayana | reverse complement strand
TCTGCTCAACATATTGGACCCTACATTCTTGATCATCTCCTCTGGCCCATGAGAAAGAAAGAGCTTTGGGTTTTGTACAAACTGTTCTATCATCAGGAAGGCAAACTAGGTAAGCTGGAAACCTGACTAGTGTGGCTGCTTCACACCAGCGTTGTCTGAATAACTGTGTTAGCAACAGACCTCTGATGAGCATGTTAACCCTCCTCATGGTTAGATGTGTACCCTTGCTTATGGATGTGTAACTGTGGTTAGATGTGTGTCTGCACATCTGATCAAAAAAACAACTTAGTACACAAATTCATGAAGAGAAAAGGAATTGTAGCTAAGAGAATTAAGCTTTGTCCCACCTTCCACCTCCCCAAAAAAGCCTCCCAAGAAGACCCAAATTCTACCAAACAAAACCTCTCACAGATGTTGAACAGAGTAAAGGATTTGCTGTAGTGAGGAACAGTGGAGCATCCAGTCTTTGAGTCAGATAATACACTGTCTGTCTTATGATGGTTTTCATAGCTACATTTTGCTTTGATCAGAAGGTAAAAAACTGCAGTAAATCATGTTCCTTTTTGTCTTAAACTATGCTGCTTTTAAGTACTTCAAAGGGAGGTCCCTGAAACTGCGGGTAGTTTGTATTTCAGTTCCACTTCTATCAACCTCTAATAGAAATGATGTTCTGAGAGCATGAAGTATGAAATTGGGCTTTTCCTCCATGATTTGTTTTCCAAAGGCTGAAATCAGTGTGTATTTGTCATGTATTTAAGGTAAAGACTACAGCTGAACTTCTGCATCAGGAATATCCTACCTGTCCACTGTCGTAGTTCAGATCAATCTTTTTCCAGTCTGACATCCAAATCACAGCTAGGTACTGAATTAAGGGACTTTCAGAGTGCTGTTATTTTTTCTGACTGTTATTTTGGAAGGATCTAACACGCCTCAGAAACTTAAAGTTTGGGAGGTGTTGGTTTCTTTTTTCTTTTTTTTTTTCTTTTCCTTCCCATCCTCTTAATGAGCCTAAATGCTTAAGTATCTGAATATCATCTTATTTTCGTTAAAGTGTACTCTTCTGCAGTCTTATTACAACTGGCATAACTTTAACTACATTAGTGTTGCTGGTGTGGATATAATTTTAGTGCTGACATAATGATTTTTTTCCAAGGGCACATGTCATTGAAGAATACCCATAGGAAAATTATAGCAAAATAAGTATCATTACACTGCTATGACTATGTACGCACAGGTCTGGAATTCAGAAGTGACTTTTCTGTAATCAGCCCGTATCAAGCAGTTGCTTGCATCTTTTGTGTCTGAAGTGTTCCAGGCTATTTGGGAAAAGTGTACTTTAAATAGCTTATTTACCTGAGACACTCTGCAAGTTTCTAGTGGCTCTCAATGTATGCACAGTGTCAAGCATTTGAAAGCTGGTATCTTGAATATGGCCATTCTGGCATTAAGTGTCTTTAAAAAGATTTTGGTTTTATAGTGCTTAGAATTGCCTTCTTTCTGTCTGCTTTCCCTACAACTGTCTCAATTTACTACAGCCCTAGAAGCCTCGATGTAATAGTAATGAACCGCCATCCAAAGGCATGATTTGAGTTTGCATCTTCTGAGGGAGAGGTATAGGAAGGAGCAATTCTATTACTGTTAGTCGCCCTAATTTAAGTGTTTCCCTTCTGGCAGTTTCCTTGAACTGAAGTATTTTCTTTGATTTAATTCAGCCAACCTTCCCAGAAAAGAACTAAATAAGGCGTGTGCCTGGATGTTGATCTGGTAGGCTTTCTGCTTATGGTTGGTTGTCTTTTAGGAAGTGTTTCAAGGGGGAGTCAATACTGAAAGTTAAATTGTGTTAAACAATTGTGTTAAATTGTGTTAAAGTTTGAAAGTTTAAATTGTATTAAAAAACCAACATAGACTAGTTGTTCACCCTGGAAAAGAGAAGGCTCTGGGGAGACCTTATAGCAGCCTTGCAGTACCTAAAGGGGCTTACAAGAAAGCTGGAGAGGGACTTTTTACACAGGCGTGTAGCTACAGACAAGTGGTAATGGATTTATACTGAAAGAGGGTAGATTTAGATTAGATACAAGGAAGAAATTCTTCACCATGAGGGTGGTGAGGTACTGGAACAGGTTATCCAGAGAAGCTGTGGATGACTCATACCTGGAGAGGTATTCAAGGCCATGCTGGATGACACTTTGAGCAACCTGGTTTAGTGGAGGGTGTCCCTGCCCATGGAAGTGGTCTTGGAATTACATGATCATTGAGATCCCTTCCAAACCAAACCGTTCTGTGGTTTTGTGAATTTCCTCTTCTTCTTATGGCTTTGCTGCCACCTACACTATTGAAGATCTCCTGAGGTATGGGCTGTTTAATCCTACATGAGATATTACACAAATCGAGAATATATTAGATATACGATATTGCAAAAGAGAGGACTCCAAGCTTGTTAGTAACAAAACCACTACAAATAATCACAGTGGAGAGTAGGAACCAAGAGGGCAAAAAGAGCAGAACTAAAAGCACTTCTGACGGTACTCTACCTTTGTCATAAGAATATGATTTAAGAAACATTCTTGTCACTGTTGAAGGAGCAAGAATTGCCTGTCCCTAGCAGTAGTTGACAATTGTTGCTGAAAAACAATTCCTGAAGATGTAAGTTGGGACAGCAGGACTCCCACCTGCATACTGCTCTGTTGAGCAGTAAAAATAATCACTGCATTCTGAATGCAACCTTGCAACTTCTTAATTAGACCAAGAATAGCTCTTGAATTCTTGCAAGAAAAATCTGGTTTTATATATAATATAAACCCAACCAGATCCTTGAGCGAGTGAAGTATTACTGATTTGTGAGTGATTTAAGAGTATATACTGATGTTTATTAGAGTAATGTTGATATAATAAAACAATATCTAGTTTTCAATACAATCTTTTATTTTGGCTGTGCTGTGTAGTACTGTCTTAGTGTTGTCTGTGGTGAAATTAGAGTAGGGCACAGTAGGACTCACAATCCTTAATATTGGCCGATATGTTTATTCTTACAGGTTAACTTCCTTGCTGCAGGTGTAGGACACAAGCTTCTGACATAATATAGTGTTTTATTGTAAGTAAAGTTCAGGCACATGTAAAATACTAAATTATTCAGCTAAGTAAACTCTCAGATTTATACTGAAATGTCAGGTGCTCTTATATGAAAATACCACCACTGTTCTTGTATGTCATGCTTGTTCTCTGATAACCAGTAAGAAAGAAATGAAGGAACTGGAGCAAGAAATAACCATTGTTCCATGTCCTAATACGATAGGGTTGAATGAATTTCAAGAACACTTGTTTATTAATGCGTGTCTATTGGAAGGGGGAAAATGCTGAACAGCATCATAAAGCACGTTAGCTAGTTTAGGCTTTCCAAAGCCTCAAGAAAATGAGAATCGCAGTTTTGTTAACTTCATCAACATGTTCATTTTTTTCAGCTCCATGTTCATGCATGTCTTTTAACCCGGAAACCAGAAGGCTGTCCATAGGTCTAGACAATGGTACAATCTCAGTAAGTACATCCAAAGATTTCTAGTTGAAATGCTTCCCTTTTGAGAAGTATGTGTGTGATGTTGTGCTGAGGATATTTTTGCTAGTGTTTGGGAGAGAGACTTTTTACTGAAGCTGTAGTGTAGAAAATGGCAAATTTGCAAATTTCATTCTAACTTCCACAAAGAGACCGAGTGCAGTTTACAATATGTATTAGGCAACTCAACACACTGTCTTAAGGTGCATATATCAAAAAATAACAACACAGAGAACCAGCTGATGTTTTATTAAATTTGAGTGCCTCATTAAGCATACCATACCAAAGTTTTCTGGAAGAAGCAATTAAGAGGGGGGAAAAATCATCCTCTGAGAAGCAGAAGGTAGATTTCTGCTTCATATCTAGCTGCTTTTACAGACTTCAGCGTTAAGGTTTTGTTTTCTTCTCTCTTCCTTGAGAGGCAGTGCTGTTGCTTGGTTCATTAACATCTAGGAGAAGTCTGTGTGTGTGTAAAGGACACAGAGTATTAAAACAATAACTTATCTTTTAGATCTGGGACAAGGGTAGCAGTTGACCTTATTTATTGCATTTTTCGTGTGCAGTGATGAGTGAATAGCTGTATCGCTTTGTGGAAGGATCATGGTTCAGAGAGATATTTTTCACCTGTGCCTCATCTTGACTGCTCTTACAGGTCAAGATCATTTTACGATCATTTCAGAGCTTTACTGCTGTTGTCTCAGCCTTGTGGGCTTTGTAACTGAATGAGTATGCTAATGGCAAGATGGTGTTTGGGAAAGGCTGTGTGACCCTTTTAGCTGTTGCCTATGAGCTATGCGTAAGATGTGAAGGTTTTGACTTATAAAGCCTTCAAGGGTTAGTAGCAGAGTTTTGGCGTTTTGGTTTTTGTGCCTGTAGGAGATTTCTTCTTTTGTATCTAGGAGATTGGACAGCTGCCAGAGAATTCCCAGCACCTCTGAAATTCCCTCCTTCCCACTCTCTGAAACAGCTGCAGGTTTCAAGTCCTACTAGACACTTGGCCTTTACCAGGCCTTTGAGAAATGTGAAAGTAAATAAGGTATTTACATGCTCTGGCATGACAGAAGAGCCGAGTCCTTTGTCTTTGAGGCATTTTGCCTTGAAGAGGCAGTGGGTGCTTCCGTCTAAATGGAGTCAAATAAAGGTAAATGAGATATGCCGGTGGTGAACTAACATGTAACTTTGGGTATATATAGGTATATATTGCCATGTCTAAAGCAGATGCTTTGTTTTAAAGCTGACACTTATTTTCCCAGTCACCTGAATACAAATAAATAAGGGGGGGGAGGACTCATCTGTTTTGTTTGATTTAGTCCCCTGTAGCTTCACTCAGTTGTGTGGTGAAGGATTGTGCAGAAAATGCATCCCACAAACTTCAACAAGTCATGGATCGTTTCCCTCTGTAGCACACGTAAGGCTTGTTAGAAAAGCCCCAACTGTGATGTGTTAAAAAAAGAAGTGGAGGTGGGAATGCAAGAAGAGAAAGGGTAGCTCCATATTCAAGTCTCTGTAATAATGCAGAGTTGTTAGAGAAAATATCTGAGTACTTGCAAGTGAGTTACAATCACTCCCTGGAGGAAAGGATAAATTTTCCTTCTTGGACACAGCTGATCAATTTAGCGCAGGAGTATAGAAGCTTGCAACACTGACCACAAAATAAGAGAACTTACTGCAACAAGGTGGTCCTTGTGCCCTTACTTTTGACTGTGTGACCCTCAAGGGGAAAGTACAGGCAATTAACTTGAGCAGCTTGAAATATTTGGAAATTAGTCAGCTGTTTCGTATTAGCAGTTCTGGTAACACCCAGCACCCTTGTGTATGCTGGATGCGGGACCAAAAAAAAGTGCTGAAAATAATTCTGCATTTTGACTTTATATATAAGGAAAGGACTGCTGGCAAGGACTGTAAGCTGATATAATACTCAATAGAGTGCCACATAATCTCAAACTAATCTTTTTGCAGTGCAAGGAAGTACTGCTTTTACTTACAGGTACAAATGGGGAAGTGGAGTTTTTCTTTTACATGGAATTTTTGTAAACTATATGGATTGTGGTTATAAGCTTGGCATCTCAGAAACATCTTTGAGAAAGACAGGCAGTAATGCTATTGTCAACGAAAGATGTAGCAAAGCCACCATGAAGTGAGCTGCTATGGCCATCTTTGTGAGACAAGGTGACATCTTCTACAAAAATGAGGAGATTGTTTTCAACCTTTTGTAACTTCCCAACATGAAGGCTGCACAAACATTTGCGCAGCACGTAAGACCATTATCTTGAGCAGAAGATGGTCTAAAATCTTTACTTGAAGAGCAGTGGTACCTAAAATAAAACCCAGAAGTTTCCATGATCTTTTTTTACACTTTATTATTCTTTTTTGTAGGATGAATGGTATTTTTTTTACATTGCCTTAGGGACTGCCTGAGGTCTCTTTTGGAAGCCAAAAGACTTTATCATGGCATAAATTTCTTGCTCTGAAGTAGAGAAAACCGTGCTTTAATGGGTGCAAGTGCCACAAGATACCACACCAAGAAAAAGAGGAAGAGTCTATTATTTGCAATAGACAGGAGAGTACCACAGCCAAGATGAGATGAGACTTCTCACCTTATTTCATCCTTCAGAAAGTTAGTTTCCTAGATAAAGTTGCTGTAGCAACTAGATGTAGCTGTTAGACACTTCACACAGGGCTACAAGGATAACAAGGCACTAGAATTATCCCTTCAGAATTCTTCTTTGGGAATGGTCCTTATGAAGATAGATTCATGTTCCTCATCATTTGATCCTGTGGGTGTCTGCAGTTTTGGATGTAAACAACACTTTGTATACCTGAGACTGAGTCAGGCTCTATCTGCTGATGTGCACCCTTCTCCTCTGCCACTGTGGGAAGTTTACTATTTTTTCCTTCAAGAAAACTACATGATAGTTTCTGTCTTCTCCCAGTTTCTGTACTTTATAAAGTGAAAGCACTTTAATCGTTTTATAGAACTTTCTTTCCACTGACAGTGGATTCAAGAGTCTTCATTCTTTTCCATTTTTGAAGCCACTTTGTTGTTCTCTAGAACACATGGCAAGAGTACTACTGGTCACTTGTGTTAACACAGGGCAAAGTCAAACCTTCAAGGAGCTTTGTGGTGTGCGGTCAAAATGGCATCATCTATCAGAGTACAAACTGTAAATTCCCTGGGGCTGGAACTAGGTTGTGAATGAGTAACAGAATTGATATATAAAGATTATTAAATCTATAAATGGATTCAGTAGCCTAGGAAGAGGTCTGTAATGCTATTTTGGGATACATAAGCTGGCATCCACTGTAGCTCTGGAAAGGTGTGGGTCTTCCTTAGACCCTGGGCCACATCAGGCAGTCCCATGGCCAAGGGCTCTAAAATGGTACATATCATATGGGGTTTGTTTGCTTTAAGAAGAGTTGTGTGAAATAAGATGCTGACGTTATTTCCAGGGTGAGGGTTTACAGAGGTCTTGGGCTCAAGAGAAGTTTGGGGTGGGTGTATATATTTCAGTCTGAGTGATGCTCCGTGAAGGGATAGTTGAGAGACTCTGTACAACATTGGACACTAGATTGGACAGTCTTTTCAGATGTGAAGGCTTTGTGGCCACTGTTATAATAACGAGCTTACCTGAAACAGGCAAAAATGATCACTTAACATTTTCAGTATGGAAAAAAAAGGTAGTAAAGTAGCTCCCCAAATATTCTCTGAAAAGCAAAGTGTGATCTTGCCAGGAAAAAAATGTTTTTAATTTCTGCAAGGACGGGTTTTGGTTTTGACACCTTGAGGGCTCTGATATATCTTAGCACCTCCTGTACAAAAGAGCTCTCACAGGACTCAAATCTTTCTTTGTTCTGTTAACAAGCACCAACTGAGCTATGTGGGTGACCCCAGCCTTTCTAGCTCATTAAGAAAAGCCAAGAAGCTGCCTAATGAGAACTGAGCGTCAGCAGCTCTGAGAGAAGCAAAACATCTACATATGGAAAGATAAAAAACCCAGTTTCTGCTGGTACAATATTAAAGAGATGTAGTCGGTGTTTTTGTAGTGCGTATGACACAATGTATGTGCAACAGGGCATGAATTTCTTGAGCAAGGTGCCCTGTACAAAATACCTGTCTATTGACACAACTGATACATTTGGCCTTGAGAGGGGGAGAGGAATATGTGCAATGGAGGAACATGTGATAGTGTGAAGTGGAACAGGGAGTAAAAGAGCTGGAGAAAGATCAGAAAAGGCAGAATGAGATAATGCATCACAAATTATCACATGCTTTCAAAGGAGAAAATGAAAAGAAAGAACTCTTTAGGGGAAAAAAAAAAGAAGAAAATTCTGTCTGGTATTCACATTAAAGGAACTGTGTTTATTTTGTACTGTGTTTTTCTCTTTGAATGGGTCGTTGCGTTAACAGTACATAGCTGTTGTAATAAAGCATACCTAGCCAATCAATACGTGGGTAAACTTTACGAACCGCAGGTGTGTTTGATTTTCAGAGAGACTCAAAAGCCTTTTCAGTCTTCCACTTAATCTATAGGACTGTTCTGATCATGGGATGGCCACATCAGATTTATCAGAGGAAAAATGAGAACTCAAACCACGCTCTTCATCCTGCCTGAAGCTGCCACCGCAGTGAAAGTTGGGGTCAGTACCAGGACAGCCACATTGATGGGAAAGGGAGTCATTCTCCCACCACGTGTGGCAGCAATTGGAGCCATTTCCCTCAATAACAGCAGAAAGTTAGCATTGATAGCAAAGGTCTTCCTTCAAGTAGGCTTTATAGTAAAGCATTTCATGTGGTTGTTTAGCATTACTCAGACAACAGTTAATAAAAACCATTCCCCCTGTATGCAGCCAGGGGAGATAGAGCAGATTTTTAACATTATGTGGGTTGTAGAGTTAAGGTGACCCTGGTACAGAAATCCAGCTGACTTAATTGATCTGTTACTGCTGTTTAAATAACACTACCCACTGTCATCCTCAGATGCCAGTGGAAAGGTAACAGGAGGTTGGAGCAGATTAAGGAAAGGAAGATGAAGTAGAGCAATTAAAGACAGCTTATTTGTAACTAATTTATGAACAGAAACCTAGAAACAGCAAAATGCATAGCTGTCTCAACTCACTGGCAGTTGTTTTCCTGAAAGCTGAGATCTGTAGATGTTCCACAGATTAGTATTGTATGAGGGGAGACCTCATTGCTCTCTACAACTACCTGAAAGGAGGTTGTGGAGAAGAGGGAGCTGGCCTCTTCTCCCAGGTGACAGGGGAGAAGAGAGAATGACCTTGAGCTCTGCCAGAGGAGGTTCAGGCTGGACATTAGGAAAGAAATTTTCAGGTAAAGAGTCATTGGGTGCTGGAACAAGCTGCCCAGGGAGGTGGTTGAGTCACCTTCCCTGGAGGTGTTTAAGGGACGGATAGACGAGGTGCTGAGGGGCACAGTGTAGTGATTGATAGGAATGGTTGGAGTCAATGATCCAGAGGTTTTTTTCCAACCTGGTGATTCTGTGATTCTTCCACCTTGGTGCCAAGCAGTAGCTACAACGTCTTAGGGTAATCCTGGTACTGGAAAGCCATGCAGATTACCTACAGTGACCCCACAGAAAATGCAGAGCCAGTATTTTTAATTCCTGTTTTGAAACTCTGGGTAAATACCAGCCTCTCAGTGGTCAGAATGTCTTCCACTCTTTTGCACTAGATGTTTGGTTTGCGTTAAGTATAGTCTGTAGATTCCTGAAGTCCAGTCTTCTCTACTGTTGTGCGGTGCTTTTGGCAGCACCTATGCATGGGTGTTTCACAACTGTATGCTTTAAAATTTAGCTTATCTTGTGTTTATAATGCTTCTCTTATTTTCACCCTATTTTCAGATTAAACAACTTAAATTTTACTATTTGTGTCCCCAGGGTAGATTAGCTCAGGGGGTTCCTGTGTAGTTTGCTATAAATTATTAATATCATGTGTTATTACAATCCTTGTTTTTACTTTGTGTTTCTCAGAGTACATGATGTACACACGAACATACCTGCCAACACTTTGAAAGCAGTGGGGCTGCAGAGCCTGCCTGGTGCCTGGGTGTTTCCTTCAGAGAGATGTTGCAGGAGTTTTGTTGTGGCCATTCAGACCCTGCTTTGAGCAATCTCTCCTCTTGAAAATGTTCAAGAGGAATCCTGAGGTGCCCAGTCAGTTTAACTACGTGGATTTTTTCCAGGATTTGAGGCTGCCATGCAGGCTCTTAGCTGCTGTTTTCATAGTTTCCCTGCACAAAAGTCGCATTGGTGGTTAAACAGCAACACCAAGGCAGCAGGATCTCCATAGGTGTGCTCTTCCCTGACCACAGGAGCAAGCTGACTGGGTCACACTTAGGTCTCCACATGCAACCCCTACCTGTGCTAAGTCATCCTTCATCCCCCACACAAATGCTTGTTAGCCACAACGAAGCATTGGCAAAGCAAGAAACTCTGCTTCTGAGATACCAGAATAAATATTAACAAATAATAGGATAAAATCAAGGAGAGGGAGAAGTCTGTGTTTCTGCTCGTCTTTTGAACAGAAACCTGACATGTATTCCCATCATGGGTTTATTGGTACCTCGTTTGGACTGAGTGACTTCAAGGGGCTCTTCTGTATTTATCTCGAGTTTCCTGAGTGTTCAGGTTGGAGTGTAGTGACTGCACGTGCATGGATACACACACATACACATCATGCATGTGCACACATAACTGTGTATACTTCCAGGTTCCTGCCCAGTTAGCCATGAGCAATAGGTGTTTGCTACATGCCAGATCTCAGGTCTCTCTCATATTGTGGTATCTTGGCTTATAGCCAACCACTTCAGTCAGCTTTTTTTCTGTCTTTTAAATATTTCCTCTTTTATCTCCACCATTTTCTTCAGAAGTACTCATAATGCTGGGGTTTAGGCCATTTTAAAAAGTAAAATAATTTGTTGTTTTAGATGGAGGTACTCAAAATTAGCAAAAGTATAGACAGGGCTATGGTTGCAAAGAAGGGGGAACTTACCCTAAGTAAGGAAATCAAATGAAAACACTGTCAAACACTTTACATCTCTAAGCACTGTTTCTTTTGGTTTGTTCTTTCCCCTCCCTCAGGAATTCATTTTATCAGAAGATTACAACAAGATGACACTAGTGAAAAATTACCAGGGTAAGACTTGTGATCCATGTTAATTAGTTTGTATTGTCATTAATTTTTGTTGATGTTCTCCTAAGGAGTGTAAATGGAGAGAAGTCTCCTTTACAGTGATTGATTTTTCTTTCTTTTTTAAACCAATGTAAATACTGGTGTTATTAATAAATCAATAATGTGCTTTGTTCCGAGATTACACGACTTTCAGTTGTTTCATATTCTGTTTTTCCTTTTAAATGTTCCTTTGGAACCACTTTTGGGGAAGAAGGGTATTAATTTTTAATCTTTAGTAATCCACTGTATCTAATGAAAGAACTTTGGAAACTAACCCCTCTTCTAGGTCTGAGGCATTTAGTACTGTAGCTTTGGAGGTTAGTCTAGTTCTATTTCAATAGGCGTGGGCTTCAGTAATCTCGAGATTATATGTGAGTACCTATTATAGTAAAAGGTCAAGAAATGCTAATCCTTACCCCTAAGTATTATATTCTGGTGTTCACTAATGTGATGTTGTAAGAAACCTATCTGTTCATCCTTGCCAAAGTTCTAAAGAACACTCGGCTAGGGACAGGTTTTCTTATAAACGTATCAAGTGCATGCAATAATTTATTTTTATATCTCTTTTACTGTTAGACTAAGAACTAGTATAATATTGTATGGTATATCATATTATATTCTAAGCATTACATTTCTGTGTAGAAGCTTTGACATGTTGGTTTGAGATTTCTCAAATACATTTTAAAATATGTATTTACTCATATATTTTGAGGTTTATAACTTGAAAAGTTGAGAGGGTAATTTAAATCTCTAAATGGAGGCTCTGGGGATCATTTTATAACATTTAGATTTTAAGGTATGAACAGAATCTATAATTTTACAGAGCATAGCTAGCTTGCATTGGCTTTTGAGCCTTTTACTTCTTCTCTTTCATAGAAGACTGGAGTCTTGTAAAATTAAGCCTGCATTTTTTCTTAGCTTGTAAACACTGAAGAAAAACATCCAATTATGATAATGTATATGTGAATGTTAAAGAAGATTGCTGCAGTTTGACATGTACAGGTTCGTACTATCTGAATTTGTGATTGCTGCACAGTCACCGAAGTCTGACACACCTAGGTTTCATACGTAAGAGTTGTTGAACTGAAGAATCCCACTGACTGTTCTGCAGCACCTTTTATTATTCACTCATCCATTTGCATGATTGAATTTGATCCTACAGGATAATAACAGCCTAGAAAGGGTGAGCTGAAGTCTTTTCTTTTCGATATGCAAAATAACATATGTATGAGACCACCCTTCCTCTTCAAGGAAAAGGCTGAAAATTTTGGATGGGGTGAACATGTATGGCATGGGTGAACATGTCTTGGCAGCCTGGCAGTATAGCTAATTGACTGTAACAGCTCACCCAAGGCCTGGGGAGCACCCCTCATAAAATTATAAAAAAGGGAAGAAAATGAAGGCTGATGTCATGGCCTTCTGCTGCAGAGTGCCTGATGTGCTGCTGCTGCAGAGCACTGAAGGAGGCCTTTGGATAGGACAATACTTTGGAGAACATCCATGGGTTATGCTGTGGAATAACCCAAAGAATTCAGAAGGCATCACCCAAATGTTGGACAACAGAGGTCTCAAATGAGGGTCCCTCAGTAGAGAGGCGGTACAATGGACCATAGTCCTAGCTGGAGTTGCCTCCTTCCTAGACTGCCTGTCTCAGAATGGGAAGATTTTCTATCGGTTTTGGTCATTTTGTGCCAGGACTCTCAGATGATGTTAGAGGATGTTTTCTGAAAGCTGTGGAGTTGTTTTAGGGCAAGAGAAGCAATATTTGTGCCCAGAATAGACATCATGTCAGTTCTAGCCCAAATCATGGTGATCACTGGCAGCAGATGGTGTTTGCCTTCAGGCACTTAAGCCAGTGTTTTTGATGCTCACTGCCTGCTGTGTACCTCAAGAGCATGGAAACCCTGCCCCACTTTCCTCCCTTGCTTCCAGAGTTTGATGTTCAGTCTTCTCTTTGTTTAACCGGGTGAAAACTGTATTCCTCTAATTTAAAAAATAGTAGCAGTGTGAGAGTGACCTAGTTTTGGGAGTGGAAACAAAGTGTGATTCCAGGCTGCTGCAATCTTCCAAATTCATGTGTGTAGAGGTGGCTGTATAGTAATATCTGTGCAAGGGTTAAATAAGCATTAGGGCTTGTGTTCCAGTTTCTGCACATGGCTGGCCACATGTACAGAAGTTTGATTTTGGAAAAATATGTCCTCAAGTACTGCTGGAGATGCTTTTTTTTATTCCTTTTCTTTTTCTCCTCCCTCTGCTAGATTAGGGAAGTCAGACTACAGTTAGTGCTGCAAATGGAGATGGTGACCGGAGAGGGGGATAGACTGGTCCCAATTCATTGCTATAGGAGTGGCAAGACTCAGTGATGAGCTGTTCAGATTTGATAGGGAACATTCCCTGAACAGTGGTCAACAGCTGCCATAACACAGCCGAGCAGGATATGGGGATGAAGGAGGGCACTACCGGCTTAACAGCAGTGCTGGCAAACCATGCTGAGCTACACAAACCTCTCTGGGCAGCGTCTCTCTCTAAACCAACAATGACATGGCACTGAATAGATTACAGCAACCCAGGAGCAAGCTCAGCTTGCCTCAGCTCCACTGGAAGGTGTCACTCAAAGTCCTGATGGGCAATTTCCACAAGCACATTTTTACGGTGCAAGGGAGAAAAACGAAGCAGAGATTCCCCACTGTTTGCAGCACAGTGATGACCTGAGGCTGCTGGCTGCTCTGCAGCACAGAGCCTCCCACCACTCCTGTCAATAGACATCCTCCTTGATTCTCCATTCCTCATTCCATGTGTTGGTAGGGGAGGACAGCAACTACTCCACCACTTCTCTGGTCTCGGCTGGACTTTTGCTGAAGGTCTGGGCTGCTAGGGAAGCATTGCGCAAGTGAGATGCTCATGGTGCTGCTGTAGATCACAGACTCCTACAGCTCTATCAGACCATGCACCAGGAAGTACTTATTTGCTCTTCACAGTTGCCTCCATCCAGGGCACTGGATCTGGGCCATTTAGTCCTTTGAGTAACCATGTCATGATCCAACAGAGATGAACCTTCTTCACCTGGTCCAGGGTGACTCCCCTCCACAATCCCATCCCTGCAATACATCTTCCTCACATGGCTGTGCCAAGGTATAGGGGTTGGCATAAGCATCTTGGCAAAGCATTCAGGCATGAAAACATATAATTAAAAAGGACCATGTAGTTCTGTTTAGTATGGTGAATTTCTACTGATCCATTTGTTAGAAGCCTTACCTTATAAAAGTGTTGGGTGTTTTGTTGTGTTTAAAAATTTCAAGTAAGGCCTTTATGTTCTTTAAAGATATTTTGAGGGGACTAAATAGTTTTATTTAGTTTACCAAGGAGCTTTACCTTAGCTGTCCTGGCTTGTTTTGCCTCTGCTGCCTGTATAAATGCTCAGCAATGCTCTTAAAAGTAGCACTATGCCCAGCGCTTGGTTTGCTATTGATCATACCCCACAATGAGGTATGCTCATACCCCACAGCAAGTAGCTGAAGCTGCTGTAGTGACAGCACCCCTTGGTCTTCGCAGGGGTCTGTAGCCAGGTCTCTTACCATATGGTGGCTGAGCACCTGCAGTGGAGGCATCATGCCATGCTCTTTGGAGGTTCTGCTGCGACACTGTGTCTGGAGCTGCAAAATCTTCCTTTTCTCAAAAGGGATCTTACACAGAGATTGGAGATGTTTTAGTCAGGACCCTGGGGTGGATCATGGAGCATCGGTGTCCTACAGGCACTAACTCCTCCTGTTGTGTGAGGAGGAGTGTGGTGCAAGTGTTTGAACAGCACCTTATGGGATGCTCTGTGAGTGTCAAAGAAACTCTTCCCTCCCCTTCTCAACCTTGGCTTCCAGCCCCTGCCAGGCCCTGCGGATCCTTCACAAGGTGGTCCTACCACATGGCTGTTGCTTCTTCCTGCTCTGCACAGCTTTCCCCACCCTGCTCCTTGCAATTGCACCTCCTTGCCAGGAGCCACGTTTCCACTCTGTACTCCTTCTGGATGATATAACAGCTCCTGCTTTTTAATGGTTGGTTTGGGGTTTTTTTAGTTTTCATTTACGTAACATGAGCTTGATCTGCTGAACAGGATTTATAGACCTGCTTCTGCCCAATGCTTTCTGTGACCTGCCAATTTCTGGGGTGTTCCCTGGCTTTCTTGCTTTCAGGCCATCTCACTTCTGGCTTCTCAGCTTACTTCTGCTTTTCCCTATGCCCAGTCTCTTCTCTTGTGCTTTCCTTGCATTTGCTAAACTTTTTCTTTCTTAGTACTAACTTCCACCTCTCTGTTGGTGTTTGCTGCTGCTTTTCTCTGTTGTAACTCTCCCTTTCACCCAGCACAGCCTCCTGCCTTGCACTGTGCCTGGCCATGTGCTGGCTGTGCTTCTTAGACCTTTACACACAGCACAGACTCTCCTTTCCCCTGCATTTGGGCTGCTGCTGTATGTGTGCACCTCCTGGCCGCAGCTGCTTTCCTCTGGGAAAAAATCCTCACTCCAACCTACTCTCTGCAGTGCTCGTTACTGCTTTCTCATAGCAGGAGTGCAACCCCCTCCTGCTCCCTCCCACCCTCCTGCTGCAGATGGACTTGCTTCTTCTTGGTGTGGCATTTTCTATACTGAGACCACATTCATCCTCCATCCCCCTTCTCCATCCTGCTGTTGTTGCAGTAAGCAGCTTAGAAGTGTTTGCTCCACTTTCTCCTGCACACAAATGGTAATTGAAAAAGCCATGGATGAAGGACCATTTTATTGTTTGCTCCTTCACAACTCTGAACCTCTGTAAATCCTACAGCCCAGTCTCTTCCTTGCTCTACTGTCAACTTCCAACCTCCTGATGTTTCACTTCTTTAAGTCTTACATGGGTCAAATTCCCTCTAAATGACAAGTGACTTTGTACTTGCATTTCCCCTCTTTTTCCTCACTTAGATGACCTTTGCTGTGCTCTTTCACTCAGTTCAGATATTTCTGCACATGGTGTCACCAGTTAATATGTGCAGCACTTGCAGGTGGGCAACAGAGCTATGAGTTAAAATTTCTCTTTGGGGAAGGTAGATAAGCAGAGCTACCATGTACACCCCATGCACCTCTTGGCACGTACATATTTCTTTAATGTCTACTGCTTATTTACCAGAGAGAACTGCAGTACTCCTAGGAAAAGGTACAAGCCCTGCCTTTTAGAACAAGTTCTAGAAAGAGATGGGAGGAGATTTAAGAGAGTCAGGTTGTGCTAGCTATCCCCATGGCCTGTTCAAACCACAGAAGGCCAAGACTAGCAGTAGCAGTCACCACGTGCTGAGACAACATTTTTTGACAATACTTAAACAGCCTGATCTCAGCCAGCTTTGCTCAGCTGATGGAAGTGGAAGTGCATGGATCTGTCTATGGCACTTCTGGTGTGCACAAGTCCCTGGGACATGTATACAAGCCCATCAAGTGCTTGTAGCATCATGCATCCCATCATTGGCCTTTCTGCAGAGCACCACTCCATCAGGTAGTGCAGATGCCTCCAGGGGGACCAGCAGGGAGGTAAAACCCATCAGTCACCNCCATCAGGTAGTGCAGATGCCTCCCTGCTGGTAAAACCCATCAGTCACACATAGGGTCACTGAATTTTTTCCCAGAGCAGAAATTGGGAGAGAGGAGATGATCTATTTAAAAATGCTGAAGAGAATCCTGGGTCATCTCCATCCCTGTATTCTAGTTACAAACCAGGAGCTTAAAAGCATATGGAAACAAGAGCCAAAGTCTTCTGAGCACAAAGGTGAAAGCATCTGGGTACAGTTCAGATCTGGTGCTGTAAACTAGTTGGACTGCTAATCACAGTTACGGCAACTTGTGTGTCAATACATCATTGACTTTTCTTCTCTGGGAACCTGAGTCTAAAAAGCAGTGTGGATCTGGAGCAGATGTTGGCTTGTGCAGGCCTTCTATTCTTTGCTACAGCTGGTTGCTCCTTGTAGGGTTTGAACACAGCTCTCATCTGCTCTGTGTATTTGTATAGAGCTGGCAGCAATCTTCCCACACTATTCTGAGGAGTTTCTCTGCATTTCAAACAGAGGTTTGGGGATGTTTTTTAAGCTTCCAAAGATATTTAATCTTTTCAGTGTGCCAGGTTTTGCACAAACAAATACAAGCAGCCTGCTTTGTGCAACACATTGCCAGATCTCAGACCAGTAATAAACCATTACGGCTATAGATTGAGGAGGATGGCATTCACTGCTAAGTTACAGCTGGGACTAATTCTGCATGTTCTTCCAGTCATTTTTTTAAATAAAAAGTCAGCTCAATCAGCACTGCACGACCAAGCCCACCGGTCATTCAAGCCATCTGTACAAGCCTGGATTCTCTTGTTTTAATGAAAAGCTTTTGATGGCTTTATTTAGGTTGCAGTAGAAATTTATTCCTTCAGCTGTTTTATTCGTCTTGCCCAGCTGTGATCTTTTTAGTTTTGGGGATTTGTTTTGTGTTTTTGTTTTATTCCAATTTCCTTTTTAGCTGTTTTATATGCAATGTGCAAACCTCGCTTTGGTGTAGGGTTGTGCCTGTGCTGTAACTCATTGTTTTGCTGGGGTACCACAATCCACAGCCCACACCCACCAGACCTCACATAGACAGCTGCACTAATGTCATAAAACCAGCTCTAAAAAGGTTTAAGTAGAACCCAGGGTCCTTTCCACAATGGCAGCTTTGTTGGTGATGATACAATGATGGAAGGAAGACTTGTGCTACTGTAGAAGATAAATGACTGCAATAGGCATGGGAGGAATTAAGTCTTGCTTCTTCTCTTCCTTATGCAAACACAGAACTTGCAAAGTGGAGACCTTACAAGCTTGCATGGTAGCTTGTGTCAACAGGGTTATTAAATGCCAATTTCTTCTATAGGGAAGAGGGAGTGGGTTTGTAGGGTGTGGAGGAGCTGGGTGCAGTTGGAATTTGCAGTGGTCTTCTCCCCCCAAGTTCTTCTCTGCAAGGCAATTGTATGTCTGTCTGCTTAATTTTCAGCTCATCAAAGCCGAGTCATGATGATTCTGTTTGTCCTGGAAATGGAGTGGGTATTAAGCACTGGACAAGACAAACAGTTCACGTGGCACTGTTCTGAGAGCGGCCAGAGGCTGGGAGGGTACCGCACCAGCGCAAGCGCCTGTGGCCTGCAGTATCCTTTACTGAGCTCTCAGATTTATTTCTGCTCTTTGGCACTCAAACAACCCATTTAGTTCATTTTTCTAATTGTCCTCCAAATTTTGTGCCCTGTATAGGTTCAGTGTTTTGTGACAGAAACTGTTATTTAAAGCCAATTTTAAAAACTGTCTGCTCTCCTTGCTTTGTCTCCTTAATGCACAGTGGCATATTTAGGTCTAAGCATTTTTTAGCAAAACAATGAGTGATCTGCAACCTATTGTGGTCTACTATTGTAATAAGTATGGACAAGGCCTTCATTTAAACATGCAACGCATGCTTTCTTCTAAGAATTAATGGTAGCGAAGTAGGTCAGTGATCAAGTCAGCATTCCTGTGTATGGTAAAAATTCAGTGACTTTAATATAAAATAATGAGTACTTGTCCTTCACTCTGGAACAGCCCACTATGTATTGGGAATTTGGGTTAACTATAGAGTAAATGGCTCCAGAAATGGCACTCAAGTGGCTTGTTCACCTAGAGTTGCCCCAGCTACTTAACAATAAAAGAAATATTAATTCAGCTTTATTGCAAATTAAGAGGGAAGTGGAAAAATATGAGTGCTAAGGCTGAAACAGGGGGTTAGCATAAACAAACTTTTTAGTGCCCTGTGGTGTACTTGATATAGGTGATGTGTGTTTTGCTAGTTCATGGGAAGTGAGACTGGCTCAAAATTACTGTCTGATCATGGACATACCTTATATTATCTGGTCGTCCA
This sequence comes from Piaya cayana, assembly GCA_013389865.1. Classification (NCBI taxonomy): domain Eukaryota; kingdom Metazoa; phylum Chordata; class Aves; order Cuculiformes; family Coccyzidae; genus Piaya; species Piaya cayana. The sequence goes on along the minus strand of WAAB01023831.1, from coordinate 23,070 downwards.
GACAATCTAAATGACATTAAGGCTGAACTTTAATTTTTAATTAAATGTTAAATATTTTCCAAAGCATGATGCAGAAATTTGCCCTGTATTTCCTAAATCTCTCTAGAGGATGGACTGTTCCAAGTGATTAAAAATTTTGGAGGACACTTTAATTTGAGTCATCAGATCATGCTGGTGGAGGGCAGGGGAAGTGAGAATTGTTGACAAACACAGCAAAGAGCTTGGCAGAACGAGGAACATGGGTTTCCTTTTCCAATATCCTGTGTGCAAAAAATTCTATGCTAAGCAGTTGCTCCTTAAATATCCTTTATAGACTCTGAACGTGGAATCAAATTGGATTAAGAGATCAGAAGCTGTCCATCTGGTTCCAGTAGATGGTTGAATAGGTCCAGATTTTATTCAGTTTTGTATATGATGTGATGTACCTGGTGTAGCTGACACTTCACCCTTTCATTGTATTTGTAAGCTTAAATATAATGAAACAGCAAAAAAATAATAGTAGTTATTTCATACAATTTTAGGAAGGAAAAGAGAGACAGGACTCCATCCAATTCTTAACAGCTAAGTTAGAAAGTCTGGAGAGAAGACTCTTCTGTTTTTGTTGAAGGGCTATTTCAAAGATGTTTCATAACAAAAACACAACTTACATCCTCTGGAACAGTATCTTTTTTTTGTTCTCACTCTTTGGTTTACTCAGGGAGACTGCAGTAGTAAGAATACGTATGAGCTTGATGCCTAAAAGTACACTCACTATCTCCTTGAGACTGGAGTGCTATTCACAAGGTTGCAGAACACTTATGTTGAAAGCATTAACAAGTCATGAAAGGAATGCAAATCTTGTACAAGCAAGGTATTTTCTTTAGCATTTTTTCATCAGATTTGATGTGGAAACCCGACATGTGTTTGTTGGTGACCATTCTGGGCAAGTGACCATACTCAAACTAGAGCAAGAGTCTTGCAGCCTTGTTACAACATTTAGGGGACACACAGGTAAGGCCTTAGGAGAACTTTCCATCTTGTTCTTCATCTGTGCTCAGCGTCATGGTTTTTTGTCTCTCCTGTGGAATGGTAGGATGGGTTCTGTCAGTACAAGACATGGAAGGGAGATGGATCTTAAACTGTCACTAGACCCAAGGAAGTTTATTCTTTTTCAGTCTATTCTTGATAAAAATGAGAGTGATCAGACTGAGAGCAGAGTGAGAATAGAAGCTGTGATAACTCTAGGGGGAAAAGGATGGTCCTTAAGGAAAGACTCATATTGGTAGATGCTTTTGTCCCAGTGGCAGAGGCACATCTTGGAGGCACTAACTGCCTGCTTTGCTACTGGAACTTGTGCCCTATCACAACTTAAAAGCCTGGGATGTGAGCCTATCATCTAACAGAGGAGATGGTGGTTATTACTCAGTGCATTCTTTCCATATTCCTCCTGTCTCATTGGATGCTAATAGCCCAGTCATGAAGTAGCGCAGGATACTGTGGAGATGCCTGTGATATTCCATGCTTTATCCTCTCTAGTAATAAAATCTATCTCCTGGGAATGATAGAGATTAAAAGCTGTTTAGTCACACTGTGACCATCCTACCATACTTTACTGCTCAGTGGATTCATCCATGTGAGTGGCAGCAGAGCGTTATTGCCCGCAAAATAGCAGGATGGAGCTTCAGTAGGTTTTCTAGGCTGTTAGTTTTCAGCTGGTAAGCACAGTGGCTGCATGGCCTTTGCTAGAGACCTACATTTTAACCATTATCTCTCCATATTTTTTTAATCTTTTTACATATATATGTAAATACATGGCCTTAAGTTGCATAGGGGAGGTTTAGATTGGATATAAGTTAAAAAATCTTACTGAAAGACTGGTGAAGCATTGAAAAAGGCTGCCCAGGGAAGTTGTGGAGTCTTNCGTGGCACTGCGGGATATGGTTTATAGTAGGCATGGTGATGTTGGGCGGTGGTTGGACTCCAATCTTAGAGGTCTTTTCCAACCTTTATGATTCTATGATTTATCCACATTCCTGTCTTCTGCCTTCCGTAATGACTGTTGTGTGCATCTCCTGTTTCAGGTGGTGTCACTGCTCTCTGTTGGGACCCAATACAGCGAGTTTTATTCTCAGGCAGTTCTGATCATTCCATTATAATGTGGGATATTGGAGGAAGAAAAGGAACAGCCATCGAGTTGCAAGGACATAAGTACGTTAAAAGCCCTTCCCTCCTGCTTTTATGGGAGAAAAGCTAAAGGCAGAAGTCACATCTGGATACAAACAGCCCAAGGGTTGCAGTCTTCACATGCCTCAAGCTTGTATGTGTGACTACCTGTGGTCCATATACAATTGGAATAAGTTCCTTACAGTAAGTTTTTCAGTGTTGGGCCCACAGGCTGCTTTGAGAGTCTGCAAAGGGTGGAAGGAAAGCAAAATATCTGTGGTCCTGAATGTGTCATGCCAGAGCTTGCTTCTTTGTTTGGAAGAGGAGACTTCTCAAATGAAAACTGCTGCAGGGAAATTCTCTTTTTAGGTGTCAAGGTCTTTCCTTCCCCTAGAGGGAGCATCAGGCTCAAACAATTAGTCTTTTTCTTCCTTGCTAGCTTTTTCCCTGACATTTTACCTGCAGTCTGAATTCGAAGTAATGTTCTTTACCCGTAGAGGCCTTCACCATCTCCTCAGTGCAAAGAGGCATTGTCTTCACCTGTACAGATCTCACATTTGTGTAGCATAGTAGATGTCTTGGTGAAGAGTAACCCTATGCCAGATGTTAAGTAGTGATCAGAATGGCTCTAGTTGTGAAGACTACCTAGCCTTGTAACACTCCCTATGCAACAAGTTTGTTTCAGTGTCTGGGAGCACATATCTGTGGGACTGCATGCTTGGCTTAGGTCTGGAAGAGTAAAATCCTGTGGTGGTTTTGGTCTAACGATTTCTTGCATATTCATATATTTCTTTTGACTGATGCTGCACTCTGCCAAGTGATTTGGATGCCACTGGGATTGCAGAGCTCTTGCTGAAGTTCCCAGATCACCTTCATTACACTACCGAGTGGTGCTTGCTAATGCACTGGTGCTAGATTTATTGCTGCTCCTAACATGAAGTTAGCCACTGGATCTTAATTTGTGGCATAGCTGTTGGCTGGCACTGTACATTGTAGAGACCTGGTCCTAAGGGATTTTAAAAACATTTCACCTGATGGTGACACTGATGTCAGCAGGCAGGAGCCATGAAGTCAGGCTGTGTTGTACCATGCCATCCCATAAAGGCATTTATATTTGGAGGAGTAGCCACCATATGCAGAAGCAAATGCACTAGCGTTTGCATAGGCAAGACCAGTGGTGGTAGCAACGAAAACCAAGCATTGTGTGCTATTTCCAGTTGCTGTATGCTCAGCCTGTTGGCAACCTGGTTTTTTTCCATAACAGTGTTGTATATTCTTTGTTTCCCAGGCTGTAAATAGCTTAAGATGAGGCCTGGTTTTCTTTCTTCTACAAAGGAATGAGCACAGCTTTTGGAGTTTAAACTGAATTATTTCTCCCATGTTGCTTTTTCCTTAAAAGAAGCAGCAAAAGCACTTAAGTCTTCCACCTTGCTTTGGGAAGGCTTAGGAACAGTTTAGTGATTCCTGTATTATTCTTTAGCCTCTTCATGCTTGATGGTGCTGAAAGAAAATCTTCAGTAAGTTCCTCAGTGCTTCCTTTTTAGATGTTGCAGAGATTTACAAAACCAAAGTTTTTACTGGCTTTCTGACAGAAAAGTACCTTACCAGGGCTGCATTCAGTTGTGCCTTTGGAGAGACCTGGAGCTGCAGCTCTATTCAGGCTTCCCAGTGCAGCCGGGACCTCCCATCTTGGGAGCAGCAAAAGCAGCTTTCGGAGCAGGCCTTTGCTTTTGTGGATGATGCCCAGATGAGCACTCTGGTGCTGGTCCCAGCTAGGCAGCAAAGGCTAATTTGCATCCAATGGATGTGTGGTGATAAAGGGAGGGAAACATAAGCAAATGAGTGGTTTATGCTGCATTGTTGTATATTCTACCCTTACTTTTGTAGTAGCTATAGAGGGTTGATTAGTAACTGTCTTGTTTCTTTTCCAGTGATAAAGTTCAGTCTCTCTCCTATGCTCATCACACTCGGCAGCTCATCTCCTGCGGTGCAGATGGGGGAATCGTCGTCTGGAACATGGATGTTGAGAGGCAGGAGGTAGATACTCAGTTCTTATCAATTTGATCTGAAACAGTCTTGGGAGGAAGGAGGAATGTCCAATTTCAACCTGAACAAGATCATTCCAGGCTTTAAAATGTTTTTGGGCATACTCCAGTTGTTATACAGCAATTATGCTGTGTCTTTGATAATATGGTACTTGGGAAATTGTGTGGCAGAAAAAAATGCATATTAAGTAGGCTGTTAAATGACTCTTACCCTTTATGTTAATGCTCTGAAACACATCCTCTAAGTAGAGTCTTGTAAGATGCTCTGCTTTGTTTTTCAGGACATTATGAGAAATATTCTTAGTTCAGAGGTGTATTGATGGATTGATGATTACTATGAGTTTTTAAGAAAACAAAACAATAAAGGTCTGTGTCACCTCTGGAAACCTCCAACCAGGTTTTTTTTTTTCTTAAAAACAGGGTTTCAGTCTAAACTACTACTCTTATCTTGCCTCCTTTTGGTGTAACCACTTAGAAGCAGTTATAAACGATGACTTTGCCAATCGAGACAGTAAGATTTCACCCTTGTGTTCCTAATTGGTTTTGTACTGTGTGACCAACAAATGTAAGCGCATGCAAAAATGGGTCTTTGGTGATGTGGGAGCAGCCTCTGCTGTGCAATTTCTGAGCCCTGACTCAGAGAGAGGGAGCAAAAGCTGTGCTGAATGAGTCAGGCAGCAGGCCCTGTTGGCACTGTGGCAAATCCCAGTAACATGAGTCACAGCAAACCTCTGTCATGTTCCTGCAGAGGGGACACAGGGACCCTGAGTCCCTGCAGTGGGTAGGCCTGAGCAAGGCTTTTAAGAGCATGGATTTTCAATAGCTTTGCTGGTTCTCAAGGGTTTTGGCCTCCCAGGTCATGTATGTCTCCCTGGAGCAAGGAGGAAAGCAAAGTGGAAAATTGGCTTTAAAAGAAATACTGGAATAGACCTACGCAGGGACTGAGCTCCCTTTTTAATGTGAGTTAGCATTCCAGTTGGCTCTCTGTAATTGCTAATCAAATGGCCAATTATGTCATCTGTTCCAAAACTGAAACGAAAGCTGAGCAGCTTCCTCCTTCCCAACAGATGTTTCCTTTTTGCTACAACTCAAACATCCAGAAATGAAAACCTTTATTTATTTGCTACCTTTGAAAGGCTACAGTAAGGGTTAAGACTGTCTTCTTACAAAGCAGTCTGGTTTTAAAAAATGGAGGAGAAATATAATTAGCTAAATGAGAGCATAGCAGCAGGTGATAGCAGATGTACTGCTTTCTGTGACCATGGCTATGTGGGTTTATTCATGTTATCAGTAGTGCAGTAGGGTGTTCATGGTGCTGAAACACCCCTGCAACATGAACCGTAGAGATTTTAATACCAAACATTGCCTTGGGGTCCTAGAACATTTTCTTTGGGATTTTGGCTTTGGTATTTCTCCATGTTTTCTCGATGTGATGTGTCCTCAGCGCTCACTTTAATGCTATCAGATTTTCCCACATCTTTTGGATTGCATTAAAGTGATTGAAGCAATTTTAGCCCTTGATTCTTTGTTATAATCTCTGTTTTTAAAAAGCTGAAAGAATAGAACATCTGAAAGATGCTAGAAGCTATTTATTTGACAACAAAGCAGTTGTCACAAGCAAAATGTTGTCTTCATCTGTAGTGTTCAGATGCCTAAGAGATGAAAACATACACACAAATGTAAATCTGTAGGCATTAAACAGAAAGAATGTAGAAAAGACAAGGATTTGTCCCAGCAGAATGAACTGCCTGCAGAGTAACTGGCAGAAGAAGCTGAAGCAGACAGTTGCTTTATTGCTGAGGGTCAAAGCCATCCTGGGAGCTGAGGGTCTCCATCAACATTGCCTTATCTTTGCCTGGCTTTTCTGTTGTGTTTCTTGTAGCATGTGAGAAGCCGGTGGCTCTGTTGAGCCAATAGCACTTTCTTACAAAGTATTAAGCTTTTTTTTAGCATTTATTTAATCTCACAGGGTTGGTGGAGCTGCTGGGATTGTGTTACGTTGATGCCAAAGCAGGGCTGACCGGGTCTGGATGAGTCTACCCTGCTTGGCGGGGGGACAGGACAAGACCTGCTTGCCAGCACTGGCTTTGGGATGAGCTCTTGTCCTCGTGGGGCAGAGAAAGGAACAGAAATCATCTCCTAGGAAGGTCACTCTTTCTCAGCCAGGTTAGGAGACACAGACTGATTAACAGCTGTAGAGGGGTCAAAACCCAAGACTATTCCTGAGTCTAACATCCCAGGGGGTATTTCCAAAACACTGTGGGGAGATGCACCGCATGTCTCCCAGCAGCTCAATGCAACACAAATGCCAGGGGACCCAAATGTAGGGGAGGAGATTGATTGCCTTGTCCATGTGCCCCTCTGCCACTTCAGGCATTTCCTGAGTTCTTTCAGTATCTGGCAAGGCTTGCTTCTCTACAGGGTGTCTGGTTCATGCATCTCTGCACAGCAAAACCTAGCTACGGGAGAGAGAAGTGCCTTTAATAATTTTGCTTTCTTTAAATCTTCTTTCCTGCTTCATCCATAGTGTGAGCACCAACCTATGCACCATGTAAGGAAACAGACAACCTTCTTTCCATTGTGTTTGTGTAAAAGCAGGGGAAAGAGCTGGCTTGGGTTTTAGGCTTGTTCAGGTGAATCTCGTATTTCTCACCACTATATGTGATTTTTAGCATGGATACCTCAGACAGCCTGAAAGCCTCTTAGAGTATTAAAGAAAGAAGGAAATTGTAAAAGAAAGCACCCCACATCAATATTTCAGATACTCGGATGGAGGGAAGGGGAAGGTAGCTTGGCTATTAGAAATTCTAATTGTCCCGAGTTCCACACAGAGGCAATGGCAGATGGTAAATTTTGTCCAGACAGGACAGAGTATTTTTGTATATGCTAAATTCCAGACTTGGAGAGGTGGGGTAGGCTTGTTTGTTCCTGGGTTATTTTTATGGTCTTATAATTGAAGTCCACTTCACGACTCAGGTGGAAAGTGTTCCTCCTATGCCCTTCAAGGCTCAGGGCTGAGCCAAAAAAGACACCGCAAAAAACAATCAAAATGATATCTTGTGAAAATGGAGATTTTTAATTAAGTTTAGTTGGTCACATTACTGCACCCCAATACATCCTTTTTATCCTGTCTCTAGGCTTTTCTCTAGGAAGCTTTTCTGTTTATTGCTTACTCCCACTCTGTGTTTGTGTGTATGTATTGCAGACCCCTGAGTGGCTGGATAGTGACTCCTGTCAAAAATGTGACCAGCCTTTCTTCTGGAACTTCAAGCAAATGTGGGACAGTAAGAAAATAGGCCTCAGGCAGGTTTGTATGAGCCCTTTGGTGTGCTAATATGGTGCAGTTAGGCTTTTCCCTCATAATAGATGATGATAACCTTTTTCTCCTAAAAACCTGAGAATTTGCACTTTGTCCTTCCACTGAGTGCCTGTTAAGAGGGACGCTGGGCTCCCCTCTGATGCTATGATTTTGTGGTTGGGAGGAACACGTATTTTTTTCCTTTCCCTCAGCCAGTCTCAATAGCAAATGCGTCCAATGGGTCTTGGGCTGAGTAAATTGTTTTTCATTCTACTATAGCTTTTAGCCATGTGGGATTTTGCTTGTTGTTAGTTGAATGTGTTGCAGAAAGAAATTTGCAGCTGATTTTTGGAGATTGTGCTGGAACCAAAGCTGTTTTCAGTGAGGCTGGGTAAACATCTGTAACCGCTCAGGCTGTGTTGGAAAGGGCTTGTTTGTCTGCTTGGAACGTGCTGCTGTGTTTGCTGCCCAGCGGGAGGGGGCTGTGGATTGGAGGCTTTTGGGAAAGGGATGTTCTCGTCGAGTTTGGATAAGGTGTCTGGGGCAGGGCTGGGCTGCATGTTCTTTTTATGTAATACTCATCCTCGCAGAGCCTGGCTGTCCTGTGGCTGACGAGGCAGCCTTGCGGTCCTACACAGCTAGTGCATGCGAAAATGAGAGTAGCATCAAAATGCAGAAACACTAGTGCTGCTGGAGTTGAAAATGGCCAAAGGAGTGAACTGAAGTGATTAAATGGTAGATGTTTATACTTAGAGGCTGGGGTGGGACTCCAGAATGGTGCTGTGCTGATGTAGCCCTGTCCTACCTTGACCTGGAGATGTCTTAGTGTGTTATGAGCTGCTGAGTGGTGATGTCATCCCCTACAGGCCCAAAGTGAGATTCCCAGGGACAGAGTGTAATTGCAGCTTTCAGCCCTGTGGCAGATGCCCAGCTGGCTGTGACACATCTTCTGGGTGTGTAGCAGGACTCTCTGTCCTGCCCTCCCATCTCTAGCTGTGCTGATGAAAAGAGGACAGCTTGGACTTCCTTCTGCCTTCTGCCCTGTAAGTGGGTCACACTCAGTGTAGAAGCTACAACCATGGATGCCAAGTGATAAGACAGCAGTGATTTACTGGGTGATGTACGGTGTCACCCTGGAGCCTGGGTGAGAGGTAGAGTCCATCTAGCCCACGTAGTGCTTTATCTGCCACTTCCCAGTGTCCATGCTAGTGATAGGCTGCTGCTTGCCCCAGATAGTGGAGGAGGTGAAAAAAGTAAGGTTCCCTTCTCCCCAGCCCATTTATTCCTTGCCCATTTAAGCTCACTTAAGTTCTTGCCTGTTTTCATTCATCTTCCTGGGAGAGTCACTTTCCTGTTTGTTGCAGCATTGGCTGGGTCTTATAGGAGTGAGATGATAGAGCCAGTGGGACCCAAGCAGTGATCTGGGTTTGTGGCTGAAGACGTCTTTCCATTTGTTGTCTCCTACAGCATCACTGCCGAAAGTGTGGGAAAGCTGTGTGTGGCAAATGCAGCTCCAAGCGCTCCTCCATTCCGCTGATGGGGTTTGAGTTTGAAGTAAGAGTCTGCGATAGCTGTCACGAGTCCATAACGGATGAAGAGTAAGTGCGGACACCAAACCGGCTTCCACTGGAGTTGGGCAAAACTCCTGCATCTGGGAGGGCCAGAGCAGGTGCTCTGGGAGAAGGCAGCCCAGTGGGGTGCTATTTCAGCAAGATAAGCCTCTGTGATGCCTACCAAACCAGAAGGATTTGAGAGCCCTCTATCCCCACTCTGTTTGTGCTGGAATGATCTCAAAATGGAGTTTACAGAGAGGTTTCTGAATTAACAACTTGCAGTAACATTCAAATACTTATTTCCTCTATAGAGAACATTTTGGGGAAAATCCTACAGTCACAGTCTTTGCTGATTTTTATTTCTTTCTGCAGACGGGCACCCACAGCTACTTTCCATGACAGCAAGCACAACATTGTTCATGTACACTTTGATGCCACCAGGGGATGGCTGTTGACCTCGGGGACAGACAAAGTTATCAAGGTAGGAGTAAGGGGATTCCCTAGCTCCTGTATTTTATTTCCCCTTCCTCTCCTGTGTGGTTGCAGATACGTCCTACCTTCTTTCTTCCACACAGAGACCTTTTACTGATGGACTTCTGCCCAATAAGGACCAAGAATGTCTTGGTCTATGAAGTTACTGGCTGAGGGGGCTGGGATGAGTGTTTGCTGTAGCTTTTCCTCTGGGAAGACAAACTGTATTGTGACATGGCCAATCTCAGTTTGTGTGCCTAGGTAAAGAAACAGCTAAAATATTGAAAAAGCTTATAGCAAAGCCTGAATAATTTAAAAGAAAAACCCTCACAATGCATTATGACCGCTACTAATCATTCAAGTTAGTAATATAATGTGGAGGTTGTAGTTTCTTTCAAGGCCAGCTATGAACCTGACTCGTGAGGGCAAAACATAGTGATGTATACAGTGTCATGTGGTCAGGCTCCACCAGCGTGACATGAGTGCTGGAAAATTAAATTAATCTTTAGACTTGCTGCATCCACCTCTAACCCTGTAGCCTCTCTTAAGTAGGGAAAAAAAAGATGACAATTATTTAGAGATGCCATCATATAGTATATTGTATTATTTTTTACCATTATTCACTATATTGTTATGTTTTATTGTATTAACAGTTGTGGGATATGACACCAGTAGTGTCTTGATGGTACATCAGTGGAACTTGAAAGGTGATATTTGCAGAAGAAACAGATTTCTTAACCCTAATCATACTGCAGAAGACAGATAACGCTGGGCGCATATGACAGATGAGAAAGGAACTAATGCGTTTACAATGATCTTACATCCTCTGCTTGATCAACTGAACATTTGCACGAAGACTCTTTCCACTTATTCTCAAAATACACAAGAAGATATTTTTTTAACTAATGGTTTGTACGATCTGACTTCAGTTGTCTTGGGTTTGTTTGGAAAATCTGCGAGCAGTGCAATTTTTAGTTTTTATAATTTGTTCTGTCAAGATACTTGCTGCTTTGTACAGAAGGTTCTTAGGTTGTGTCTTACCATGTGAATTTTCAATATCAACATACTGTATAAGGCAATCGGCTCTCCCTGCAGCGAGTACCTTTTGATTTGGAATGTTTCTGCTGACCATGCTCTCTTCAGTGAAGGAACTCCAGGTGCGGTGTTGCATGTTCTTTGGGTGCATCACGAAGGAACCGATGGACTATTGTAATTCCTAAAAGGGCTCTACCATCTACTTGTCCTAGCGGACATCATCCAGAGAGTGTTTTATTGGTTTGTAGTAACTGAAATCCAACTTCCTGCCTCTTTCCTTGCTGCACAAGTTGCAAAACCAGTAGGCCAGGTTGCTTAGCAACTGATTTCTACAAAAACTGAAATAGTTTTCCAGCTCAGAGCAGCCTTACAGGGAACACGCAGACCTGTATGAGTTTGATGAGGCTGACATGTTGATTCACATTAAATTATTGGCCACAGGAACTTGAGGGTGTGTGCATGGAGGGGGGCAGATCTAAAACTGGCCAAGGTCTGAAGTCTGGTTTACCTCTACCTCTACCTTGCGCAGCAACATTTCAGCATTTATACCTGTCTATTGTTGGAGGTGAATTTTATTTTCCTGTTACCCGTATGGTTAGTCATATTTATTTTTTTTAAATGCTGATGGTTTTTATTAATTTCCTCTATAGACCAGAAACTGATATTACTGAATGATGCTCATTGTCCTGTCATCATATTTTGTGGTTTCTTTTAAAAATAAAAAGGGTTTAAAACTTGGATTGACCTAAATTACCTTTTAAGAAGGATGTTGTCAAGTTAAATAAACAAAAAAAAGCCTTTTTTTTCCAACTGGATCTTATCTGAAGAGTGAATTCTCTGTTTCTTTAAACCATTGCACTTTTTAGCACCCTATTGCTGGTGCTCTTCAAAGAAACTGGTGTGGAGAATAGAACTGCAGACCAGACCTAGGGCTTCCTGTATTTAAGTGAGCCTCATGGTCTGTAGCTGCTGTGACACAGTATGTCAGTGGTGCCCCGCCTTGCCCTATTTTGGTCTTCACTTTTCCCCTGTAGAGCGAGGAGGTCGTGCTGTTTACCACTACAGAGCACATTGCTACCTAGAGAAGCCTTATGTTTTCCCCTGAGTGATAACATCAAAAGAAAAGAAAGCCTCTCCTTTGTTTGCCTGGCAGTAACTAAATTTTGAGGGAACAAAAAGGTTAACACAGTCCATGGCATTAAATCTAGACTGGTTAACTGCCAGAGCAAAGGGGAAGTGGACTTAGGTGTGTGTGTCACTGGACTGCCACGTATTTTCAGGTCTCTTTAAATGTCCCCTGAATCGTGCTTAAGCACTTTGCAGTCGTGTTCTCTGAAATGATGCCACCTTGACTTTCCTGACTGTACAGCCTGTTGTTGTTTTCCCTCTGGGCAGCGTATTTTAAAGTGTATTTTCAAACATATTTCACACGGTACTAAAAAGATTCTTTTTCCATCTTGAATGTTTATTGTTTTCTAAGTCCTCTCACTTGCTTTCCTGGAAGGCAGGTGCTTTTATCCTCTTTGAAGGGCCTCTCATTACACCTCGTGCATGTTTTCTGATTACTAAAGTGTTGTTGACTGATGAGACTATTCAAGATAAGCAAGTCAACTGTCAGTGGGTTTTTTCCAGCTGGGGATGATGTATGGAACTTTCCTGGACTGTGCTGTTCCACATTACCTTGGATTCAGGACCTTCTGGCCAAAGACTACTTTCTTTGCTATGCAGACTGTGTCTCATGGTGACAGAAACACCAAAGCGAACTTAAGACACTGTTTCTGAGGAGACGTAGTGGTTGCATCAAGCCTGGGACTCCAGTGTGAATTGTGCTTATGCAGTTGGAGCGGTGGAGTCAGCAAGCTGAGGATCTGCCCCTGGGTTGAAACTAGTCCTTTTGAAGATGTAATGTTCAAACAAAGGTGAGGAGTCAGCTTGAAAGGAGACTAAACTTGGGAGTGAGGTGTGTTTGGATGGCTCTGCAGTAAACTCTTGGCCACCCCTCTTCCAAGCAGCTATGGGTTTAGTCTCGCTTATGGGTTGATCCTGGGTGTACAAATGCATTTTGCAAAATTTCCTGACTAAACTACCTGCTAAGCTCACCCACACCTACACACTTAAATGAAGCAAAGTCCCTTTTTCCCCAGAGCTGCTGAGAAGTGCAGCAACAGGCTTTTAGTTGTATCTCCTGCTGTGCCACGAGGTGTACAAACAAAGCTGACCTTCCCCTTCACTTCAGAAAAACTGATCTTCATTGCTCTCTTAGCTGTTGTGCCCTTGGGTTTAAAATGAACATCTGTAGCGCTTAGGCGAGTGCTGGGGCAGAGTCACCACTCATACATGGTGCCTGAGGAGCTGACTTGAGCCAGTTGTATTCCAGGTGAATGAATGAAGATCAGCCTGAGCCCCAAACTCCATATAATTAAAAATACTTAAGTAAAGTGCAAAGTATGTGGGGAATGGCTTGCAACAATAACACTGATGGTCTCTACAGGAAACCAGCATCACAGTTGAAACAGTGTAGTTTGTAGGGCTTAAAGTCAGCCAGCATAGCAGAAAATAGTCCCAAATGGTGACATTAGTGGGTTCAGCTGTTTGTTAGCATTCTTGTTTACAGTCGCTCTCTACGGTGAAGCCCAAGTGACCTCCCCACCTCATTCTTTTGAATGCGAGGCTCTCACCTGAATGTCAGCACGTTTACTCTTAGCACTTTAGAAATGTTACTATTTACCATTACTGTTTTTTGCTGGAGAGGGGGGCATGAATATCTCCAGTACTGGGAAAAGATGGGATGCATTACGTCTGCATGGGGTTGGTTGCTGATAAGAAAGTGATGACTGGATGCACAAAAAGGTTTGTGCATGATCCAAAAGGAGGTGGTGGGGAACATTTGCTTTATACCTGCTGAAGGAATATACAACTTTTTTTTTTCTAGCTGTGTCGATTTCTGGGTTCCCCAGTACAAAAGAGATGAAGCTGCTGGAAAAGTCCAGCAGAGCTCCACTAAGGTGATGAAGGTTCATCCCTCCTGTGAGGAAAGGTTGAGAGAGCTGGGACTGTTCAGCATAGAGAAGGCTCAGGGGATCTCATCAATGTGTATAAATACCTGAGGGGAGCATGCAAAAAGTACAGAGCCAGGCTCTTTTCAGTGGGCACAAACTGAATCATGGGAGGTTCCCTCTGAACATCACAAAACACTTTCCACTGTACGGGTGACTGAGCACTGGCACAGGTTGCCCAGAGGTGGATTTCCCTCCTTGGAGAGATTCATGGTCGTGGGCAACGGACTCTAGCTGTCCCTGCTCAAGCAGGAGGGTTGGACCAGGTGACCTGCAGGTGTCACTTCCTATCTCAATCATTCTGTGCTTCAAAGTCCACCTAAAGTGGATGGGTTAGAAAATAAAAATGATTTTCTTTTTTTTTTAATCTAAAATACCAGGGCTACTACAGATTAGTAAATATTGCATATGTCTGTCCTCACTGTTCCCAGAAGGATTGGGTAAGAACAACCACAAATCTGTTCTATTGCACATAGGAAATGGATCTACTGTGTGTGGTTTTACAGGGCATGTCCTTTCCAGGAGACCACATGGAGCAGTGGGATGTTTTCAGTTAGGTTTTAGAAGATTTGTTTCTATATGTGACAATAGTATGCAACAATAACAACAATCTTGGTCCTTTTTCGGGGTGGATTAATGTGCAAAGTTCCTTTAGCACTCACCTCTTGTGTAATACTGCAGAAGAAACAGATTTTTCTCCTCAAAATTTCATACCAAAATTGTCAGGAAGTCTCTGCTCTTCAGAAGGAAAAAAGGTGATTCCCTAGTTTGACAAAAACCTGAAGGTCTGGAATTTAAGTTTGAGATTAACTCCCTGTGGTCACATGTGACTTTTAATTGCATTTTCTCAGTTTGGGGGATTTTCAGTCTTCAGTCACCTCTGAAATTGTTTGCTGCAGGACAACTTGGGGCTGCTAAGAACAGGAAGAGGTTGGGTTCAAAGGCATTGAAATTGGTGCCATGCAAAGACATCAAACTCAAACCAAAATGAAAATGAGGAAGCACAATCTACTGGCAAAATCTTTACAAAGAAGGGATACCAAGAGAGAATGTTATNGAACAAACTGTTCTGAACTGTCCCCAGCAGCCCTGGCCAGGATCCATGGGGGGGTAGGTTAAGTCTGTGAAGATCTGACTTCAATTTCATGTTCTTTTGTGTAATTGCCCAATAGTATTTATCTACCTCAAGCAGTGCTGTGAGAAATGCCTTGCTCCTTATAAGCACTTAGACATTAAAATGATGGGGAAGAGACATGTCACTATTGAGATGGTGCAGAAAAGGTGTCAGGCCTTACAAAGATATAGGTTTTGCCTCTATTTACTTGTTCCCTGTACATTAAATAGTCTGAATTTATTAAAGGTTTTACCACCTTTGTACTTTCTGGGCCTCTTTACACAATTTTTTTCATCCCTCTTCACTGAATTTAGTATCTTTGCAGATACACACCAAATACAAATGTTTTCTAACAGGTCAGAGTTTCCCTCAGGTGTGAAAGACCCATCATTAACACCTCTACCTTGTCCCCTCCAAAAAATTTGGTGGCATTGCCAGCACTAAATCAAGGAAGATTCAGTTGCAATGTAGGTGCACAAATTTGATTTGTCTTTGTCATGACCACTAGGTTCAGTTGGGGTTTAGTTTTCCAGAGTCTGAGTATTGCTTTTGACTCTCTACTTGGCAACTGAACTTCACCAGGCTGACCAGTATCTTGTGGGCTTTGCTTTCTTTCAGAACAGGAGTTTACATTAAAGAAAAATGTTACCGAGTTCTGTTCTAGGAATGCTGCTCAGCAATTCGACCATATTCTCTGCTAATTATATTGTAATAATTTCTACTTCTGTTCATGATATAGGTCAGTGTCTTCAACATAACTGAATGAATTGTGCCAGTTCAACTCCACTAAATTAATTTCTGTCAGCTTCTGGCTGTTACTTTTCCTTCTCTATGTGTGTCTTCATTTGTAAAAAGGAATGTGGATTCCTGAGTTTTGACTAGACCCACTCATCTACCTCTTCTGTGAGTGGCATAGAACTGACAACAGTTGTAAGGGCAGGCAGGGTCATTCGTTTGCCAAAACAAATTCTCCCTCTGACCACGCAGCAGTCAGGGAGCAGCCAAGGGAAAGAGGGTGTTTTGGCAGCGAAAGAATTTCCCAGTTTTCTGTGCCACCCCAAGGCTCCCTGCTGATTGTAGATTCTCAGCTGAAAAGTAAAGGGAAGATGCCCAAGAAGATTTTTAATCATTGGGGAAACCACCAATTTCTGGGAGATCCATGAATTTTGCATTTGTGCAGGTTTTGCCCCTCTTCCTCTGTTCTAGCAATGCTTTTATCTGTGAAATTCCACTGCTGACAGAGCAAAGGTCTGAGTTGTTTCTCAGGGTGGTAGAGGCTGAAAACCTGGGCTGCTGAGGACCTTTGGCCAGGCTGGCACTGGCTCTCTTTGAAAGGCCCTAGTAGCTTTTGTCTTGAGCAAGAACAAGTTTCCTTCACCAGAATACGTAATTTTTTCTAACATTTATCTGATGGCTCCCTCTAGAGAGAGTAACATAAATATTGACCTGCTTCAGAGACAAGTTCTTGGTCAGTTTTCATCCCACAAGTGTTTTGTTACACTTGCTCCCCCTAAGACTCCTCGCCTTTTCCAATACCAATTTTCTCCATTAATCAGTGCTGTGGGGATGATTGCTGGAACAGAGTTTTCAAGCCATTTTATTTCCATTTCCAAATTATCTCCTGTCATCAGTCACTTCGTCTGCCTAAATACACCCAGAACAACCTCTCCTAGCAGAACAAGAGACTGATTTCCTTGTTTGTCTATTAGGGAAATACTCTGAGAGGAGCCAGGAGAGATCTGAGGCTTCCTGCTGCCATTCATAGTGGGAACAGCTCATTTAAAAAGACATTGGGTGAATGGTGACCAGCACAGATTTTAGATAAGTCAGGTCTGGTGTGATGAGAAGGGGCACTTTATTTTGCACAGTGTGAGAGAGCAACACAGGGAATAGGAGAAGGGCACAGGGAAAAAGGAACTTGGGATTAAACTAGTTTCTAGTTGCCCTTCTCTGCTGGAGTCAATGACCACCAGATTGTTCTCTGAAAGAGCAGCTCCATGTTGACTCTGCACTCACCAAATTAAACATTGGTTAGTGAAAACTAGTACTGATTTGATTTTAAAAAGATGCTCTGTTACTTCAAAAATGAATTCAGCAATTGAACTGAAAATCGAAGTACTTGGCCCAGGACTGTGCCCCTCTAAATAAATTGTCTACATCGAATTTTTCAGGACTGAAGCCCAGGCAGGGTGCATTCAACATCCCACCTGAGTCCTGTGCATGAAAAGGGATCCCCCTGCTTGCATCATGTTCCCAGTGAGTGAAACAGGGTAAGTGTGGAGAGTTAGGACAGCACAAAAGCTCATGTGTGTTTTGTTGCAAATGCAACAGTTTGTACTTGCAGTTCACTCCAAAATAGTAAAGCATCTATGGGAATGTTCAAAGTCAGAAAACAAAAAATTGTTTGTACTTTTAATAAATCACAGGTTGTTTCATTTGTTTGGGGTTGGGTTTTTTAAACAATTTCCCAGAAATGAAACTTGGGAAAAGAGGAAATGCACTGCAGTCATTCCTGCTGTGTTTGTTGATGGGCTGTGCCTTTCCAGAAGGACACAGGGAAAAGGCTTTGCTCATGATCTGCAGCATCACACTCCTCTTTGTGCAAAATCCCCAAAAGCAAAAACCTTCCAACAAGGTGAGTGCACATAATGAAGAGAAGGGTCAAACCCGAGGTCATTCACATAAGGCTGAAAACTGATCCAAGGACTGTTGGGCTGAGAGTGGAAAGGGAAGGGCAGTAAGAACAGCTGCTCTGCTCCTACTTCGGCTCCTATAAGCCAGGCGTACACTGAAGTCCTCAGCATGCAAGGCTTAGCAAGAATTTCTATCATCTTGTCCTTCCGGTAATCTGTCACTGGATGCTCTTCTTCTCTTGCCCCTAAAATTGTATAGGCAGCTCTAAATGTGTTTGTTTACATGCAGGTACCAGTCATTCTGAATTGCACTAACACAAAGCATCTCACTGGCTTTACAGCCACATCATCAGCACCATCGCACCAAAGTGTGGGGGACGCCAGGTTTTGTTTCTGTGTTTTAATTCTTTTTAGACACACGTTGTCCTGTGTTTTAATTCTTTTTAAATCACAAGTGCTTTTCTTATGGTTGGACTCGATGATCCAGTGGGTCTTTTCCAACCTAGTGATTCTATGAATCCATGAACCATAGTATCTGCCTTTTTTACACTGTGACCAAATTTGGATTAAAGCAGTTTTCATACTTTCAGCTTAATTTTTAAGCTGTGACTAAGAAGAAAAATCTAGGCTATTGGAATACATCAGTACAGAACATGGACTAAAATATGTTTTTTATATATATTATGCACTTTTATTTATTTTTATGAACTGTTTAAATACCAGTCATTAAGATTTTCTTCTATACTGCAGAGTCGAGAAGCAACTTCTATACTCAAGGGTGTCTTAGTCTTTCTGCTAGGGAAAAACATATTTGTTATATACGCTTTCAGTTACTGCATCTAAGAGCTTGAACCATGTAAAATGTTAATATGAAGATTCTAGGAAGTAAAACACCTGTGTAAGCTTTGCTGTTGTTTTCTTTCACTGTAGTGCAAGAAGGAGTCAGGTTACTAAAATGAAGCAATAGTTTGCTGACTAAGCCTCTTCAGGATGAGCTGTGACACTGATGTGGCTCAGCACCGCTTATCAAGGGAAAGCTCATTTCAGGGCCCCTCTGACAATAAAGCCTTTATTTCCAAGGAGACTGACAATAGGCTGAAAAGTTTTCTCTTAGTTGATACTTAACAGGAAGTCCTCAAAAAAGGAGTAAATGCCACCAGCCCCTAGGATAGCTCTTGGGAAACAAAACTAAGTAAAACAGACATAAGCTCTCTGCCCATCAGCATGACTTTTAGCTACCAGGCACTTGCAGAGAGCTCACAAACACCTGCACTATATTAGCATCTAGGTCCTTTGTCCCACCAACTAGACTGCAGCCATGTGTAAAACAGTAGTGACACTTGGTTGGGTTCTGTATACAGTTTGGTATCAAACTCAGTTCAGGAGCAAATGTTTTACCACTCTTGTTATTAACAACCTTGGCTCTGCAGCAAATCTGAAATACCTAAGAAAAAACAAATCCCATGTGAATGTCTTAGTCTGAGCTGGTTATCTTCACCATCAGTAGGAAGATGCAGGAATGTAGAGGCTGTTTCCTTAACTAGGTCCAGTAAATCACCATGAAGAAGACTGTTTTCTCTCTGTTGATTTACGGGGAGAATCCCAGTGAGTAATTCAAATGTTCACAGGTCAGGTAAGATGAATTCCATCCTCTGTGCCTGGAAATAAAACAGTTCTGGGCAAAATACAGCCCTCTTATCACTAGGTGGACTTCTCCTTTAAAACCTGCACCCTCCAGTATTCTCTTCCCCCTCTTAATCCATTCATAATGGTAAAGCAGTTCCCTTTGATCTTTCGCAGAAATGGTAAGCACATACAGCTTAGAATCTCAATTCTTTTCATGCCTGGAGTCATGCAGCCAGTTCTCTGCTGGATCTAACCATGTCTGGGTGTGATATGTGTTGAAACCTCCTACTTCATGGTGGCTTGGCATAAACGGGATAATATTCAGCCCTGGCTCCATAAAGTAATGTGGAAGGCATTTGGCAGCATTCCTAAATTCCTGCTGCCTAAACTCGAGGAAGTAGATCACTTCTGCATACTGGCATTGATTTATGGAAACTGAAGGCTGTGAGGAATCCTTCCATTTGAACCAAGCAGGGAATGCAAGAGAGAGTTTCTGTATTCCTAGTTGTAGGTTTGAGCCCAGTCACCCCCATGCAGAGAAGGAAGCCACCAATATGTCAAATACAGTAGTTAAACAATTTTTTAAATGTTTACTACTTCTTTCCCCAAAGTCCTTCATGTGGGCAACTGAAGGCACACTCCTCTGCACTTCTGTGCTGAGGGTTTAAAAAAAAATTTGGGTAATTTCACGAAGCCTTTGGTTTTAATTTAATGCCTCCAAATTTTTCTTCCAATTCAAAGAACACAATCTGACTGTGTCTTGAGACAGCAGGTGCATATTCACAATGGGAGAGACTCAGCAGCACATCAAAAAAAAAAGGCACAGGCAGCACTCTCCCCCATGATAAGAACACCTGAACACAATTTATTTTTAACAGACCTATAGCATCCTACTTCCCTTCAACAGCAGGCGCACGACAGTACTGTTAGTGCATAATTAGGAGCTTCGTGGTTACGCTACATAAGCAGTGACACTAACTTCCGGGAGAAGTGGATTTAAACCTCTGGGACAGCTCTTCCAGCATCTCCATCAGTTTCTCTTCATCCTCCGGTGGACTGCGAGTGCTTGCCAGCGGCAAGTGTGTAGGGACTGGTTGCCTGTCTAGAAGACAAAAACCCACATCCTTATGGGTACATTTCATTACCTCTTTAAGCACAAAGGACATTTTTCTGTAATACCCTTCAAACATACTTTGTGGTCTTGAAGCCAGGAAACTTAGCTTCTAGGTAAACAATGTTACCTAAGCATATCTTCCAAACCAGAAATTAAAACTAACTTCATTTGTGTTTTGGAACTAGAGTGATTGTCCTTTAGCATGTTATGACTCAGACTGGGGAGCAAGACCTCATTTGCAGCTAGGGACAGAACAGATAAGTCAGGCCTTATTACAAGGTGATGCCTGCTTCCTGTCACTAGCGTAACTCCTGTAGACAAAGACAAATTTGAGATTACTGTTGCAGGCAAAGTTGCTTTTGCCGCATGAAACAGGTTTTTCTTTGCCTCCTGGATAATGTTTCTAGTGCTACACAAACTCCCCAGCTGGGACTTCATAGTTTGGGTTATTTTCGATCTTAAAATGCTTACTTTCATCCACAAAAATAATGGTTAAATTCTAAATGCCAAAGAACTCATGTTAATTGCTCAACCACCAGAACTGACATGGATCCAACATAAAGACATCTGACCAAATTTTTTCACTTTGATGCTTTAATTGGTTTTCCAAATCTCATGCTCCTTGCTCACTCTGAGTATAGCTATATCATCATCCACTCTGAGGGTTTTTTCTCTCCACAGTATCTAGCTCCTGGGAACCCTATGATAATGCTCTCAGATGTGTATTAAGCAACCATCAGGGTGCTAGTGCAGTCTATTTAACAAATCCAATTTCCACAGCAGCCAGACGAGACTAAAAGAACAAGCTGTTGCGACACTGGGCAGCAGATTTCTCTGAAAATCTATGAGGCTGCCATCAGGCTTCCCAGGGCAGCAGAGCTGTTTGTTCTTTTAAGAGGAAATTTTGTAACTGGCTGCACATACCACATAAACTCTGCTCATGGAAAACTGAGGAGAGACAAATATGCAGAGGAACGTCCCCTTCTTCATCACTGAGTATAAACTTTTTCATACTTAATGTAGTGCTTCCAGTATCCTGTGCTAAAGTTTGGGAACTATGTGTGAAAGCTAAGTTCAGCATCACAGAGAAGATGCTTCTAGTCTTTGGAATGCAGGACTCTGTCAAACATTTTTTTATTCTGGCAGATGCAGTGATTTCTGGTTGTACAAGTCATGTTCTCACCTCCCATTTTTTTTCCTAAGGAAAAAACAAAATTGCTGGCTTTGGCTTGCAGTCAAAGGGAACAGAATAAAAGAGAACAGAGGAAATGGAGGGAAGGTGTGACTGATCCAGGAAATGGCCCTCTAAGACCTGAAAAGCAGGGTTTGTGATAAAGCGCTCCTACACACAAAGCCCTTGCTGGAAGGGCCTGAGGAGGCCGCATACTAAGCTGCCGTTTCCAAAGGGCAGCAGGAGAGAGAAATCACTAACTTCATCACTGTTTGATAAGCACGGAACACAGACACAGGACTTCTCTCTTGCAGTCATGCCAACACCAAAGCTCTCCAAAATCATTATCTATAGCTGAAGAGCCAAGGCATATTCTTTACTAAAGTCGGGCATAGACAATGGCTAAAGGCAAGATCCTGGTGGAATCATGATCTAGAACTAGAATAAGTGAGCAGAAGCATTAGGACCAAAGGGAGGTGACAGGAGTACAAAAAAGGCAAAGCCTGGCTATACAAAAACAACTGAGCAGCTGGAACGTAGCATTTCTGCATGTACCACGTGATGGCATAAAAAAGGTCTGATTAAGTATCTGTCAACCAAGCCTGTGTGACTGTTTGGGAAGGGACAGAAGGGACACAATCAACCCAACTCCAGAAAAGTATGAACCTCCTGCGTGATCTGCCTTCAGTGAATCAGGATTTGAGTGCCACATCCAACAAAAATACCGGGTTTCTGTAAGTAATTACCCTGAGCTTTGCCCTTCTACTAAACTGACCTGCACCAACATTACAACATTCATGCTTCCAGCTGCCCTTACTAAGATGCCTGTCATTTGCCTGGGAGAAAAGAAAGGCTCAGTACTATTTTTCCATTCTCTATGCTCACCGTGCCAAAAATGCCACTGTGTTCAAGACTCTGACAAACATGAGAGAAAGGGGGAATTGGCAGTTTTAACTAGCATGGAACAGTAGGAAGAAAAGCCTGTCAAAGCAAAGCCAGCCCCCAGTGCTTGGTGAGAAGGAAGCTAGTTTCCTGGCATCATAAAAGATGCTGTTTGACTGCCGTGATTCACCTTCTCTTGGCACAGTCCTACATACAGCCATTTTCATTAAAAAAATCCCAACCTTCCCCAATGAAGTGCTTTGAAGTTTGGATCAGCTACTTTACAGGACAAAAGCAGGAATGTAACAACACAGTTGGTCTCTGGTTATACAATGCTCATTTGAACCTTTAGTCTTGAAATGATTTTGAGAAATACTTTATCCTTTCAACAACAGTTACACAGTGGAGACTTCATCCCCTTCCAGGCCAGATGGGGATCCTATAGTTCAGACAGCTTAGGGATCTCCACTCCTATGGAATGTAAAACACCCAAATCTTACCTTGGAAGAACAATCCGCTTGGCAACTGTTTTGCTTCAGATGATACTGCCAACCATACAACTGTATCAGCTCCCTGGACCTCTGTGCGCAGACTATCCTTCATCCTCTGATAGAAATCTGGCATTGATGATCTCACAGCTAGAAAGAATAACAGTGGAATGGTAGTCTGGCATGCAAGGCTTTTTTCACAAAAAAAAGAACAACTAAAAATTGTTACTGTGAGTGTACAAAGGAGTGAGAGCATCTCAGGGTTTATAAAAGAGTATTCCCCCATAGGGGTATGAAGACTTTCAGGGCCATGGGGAAAATGATGGAGGGCTCTGGGGCTCAAATAGTATTCTGCTCCATACCAAGGCTAAATAGAGAGCAGCTGGAAGAGGAGCTGGAAGCTGGAAGTCCGGAAGAATAATTTGATTAAAGCCTGGCTCCA
>WAAB01023828.1:0-23502 GCA_013389865.1 Piaya cayana | reverse complement strand
ATAAGGAAAAGATTTTTTTTTTTGAGTGACTGAATCTGTTTTCCCTTCTATATTTCAGTATCATTTTATGGTGATAGCTTTGTGCAGCTGAACATGGCAGAAGCATCCTCTCAGACATCCATACAGTTGCGATTTCGAACAAACAAGCCACATGGACTGCTTTTTCTTGCAGCTGGGCAGAAGGATTATTGTTTAATGGAACTACGCTCAGGAACTTTGCAGGTGTGTTTTGTAACTACAGCTTAAAAGGTGTGTGTAGCCTCTGTTGTTTATTGGTTTTTTTCAAGCTGTTGTCTATAGAAATTCTCAAAGTTTATGTTTAAAATCAAGGTAAGACAACATAATATTATCAATAATTTCAAAATATAGTATTTATTTCTTACAATACTTATTATTAAAATTGGCCTCTAAATACATTTGAGATCTCTGGATCTTAAAATTGAGGTAATAGTGTTTGAAGCATGAGATTCAGCAAAGGCAAAATTTGAGGTGTGATAGTGTTAGCATCATAGAAGATGTTTGGATGCAAATAATAGGGTTTTTTTACAAGATAAGTTCTTTGAAAGATCATTGCCACTTGGGTTCTTAGGGGCTGTTGGTCCTAGCAGAGGAGTCCATTTCCTCTTCTATAATTATTCAAGTCATATTTGTGATAGCAAGTAAACCTACACCAAATTTTAGTAGTATTTTGGTTTTTTCAATTATATTTTGCAACTTATGTGCTTAATATGGAAATTTATGAAAGTTTATTAACTGTGTATTAATATATGATTGTGAAAAACACCACTTTGGATTTTGATACTTAAAATTTTGTCTCTTGCAGCTGAGAATTAATTTTGGCATGGGGGAACAAGTACTGCATTCTCAGCAAAGATCTCAACTGAATGATTTATTTTGGCACCTGGTTGAACTACATCATGAACGTGATAATGTCACATTGGTAGTTGATAAACATGATAGAACTACCGCAAAAATACCTGGAGTTCTCTATGAATTAAATATTGATTATGGATTCTACATAGGTGGTGCTAGTAAACTTCATGCTCCCTACCTAACCGGAGCACTGCCCAGTTTCCGAGGATGTATGGATAACGTCTTGTTCAATCATCTAGACATTCTGATGCCTCTGAGATCTCCTGGCTTTAAAAATGTCCATGAAGTTTCAGTGGGATGCAGCGATGAATTCTTTGCTGGTGAAGATGAACCTATTAGTTTCTTCAGTTCTAGATCTTACATTTCTTTCCCATCATGGAATGTTCATGATGAGGGAAACTTGGAGTATGCATTGCAAACCTCAGCTGCACGTGGCTTGTTGCTTTATCATGCTGGGCAAACAGGAGATTTCATTGCAATGGAAATGGAAGATGGATTAATTAAAGCCTATGTAGGAAAACATAAAAGTAAAACCCAGCTTTCCTCTTGTAGGTTAGTCAATGATAGTCATTGGCACTACATCAAACTGAAATTTACTGCAGAATATTTGCAGCTGACAGTGGATGAAGAAACTGTGAAAAAATCATTACCTCCCCACAATAAACTGCCACTTCTGAAGGGGTCTTTCTTTGTGGGTGGTATAGATGACAGCACACGATCAGAAGTGATTAAGTTAGGGCTAACCTCAGTGTCTGGAAAGTATGCCAGAGGAGGATCTTTCAAAGGTTGCTTAAGAGACCTGAAAGCCAATTTGGAAAAGAAATCACTGAAGAATGTTCTAGTAACAAAGGACATTTCAGCTGGATGTGAAACAGAGAGAACTTTTTATAAAAATATTTCTTTAGAGATGGCTGTGAAGAATCCTACTCTGAAAGTAATACCAACATTTGCTGTTTCCCCTGAAAGCTCTGTCTCTCTGGGCAAGGAAAACAAAAGCCACCTTTTAGTTCTAAATAACTTGGTTGTGTTAGAGGGTGGACAAGCTTCACTTGAATCTAAACATATTAAAGTCGACTTAGACTTTGAGAAACTAGGGATTCATCAGTCACAAATTCTTTTTGAAATAAAGGAACCACCTTCTCATGGAAACTTGAAATTAGATGTTGAACCAGTGCAGGAGGTAGTTACATTTAGTCTACAGGACCTGTGGCAAGGAAAGATTCTTTATATCCATGATGGCTCTGAGGACACTTATGATTATTTTAATTTCTCCATTTATGCCAACAGTGAGAAGACTGTGCCTCCATATCTGCAAGGAAAGGAGCAGCACATGTTTAGCATTACTGTCACTCCTGTAAATGATGAGCCTGAGATCACACTTCCTGAAGGAAACTTGCTTCTTGTCTTAGAGAACTCAAAGAAACGTTTGACTAGTGATCTGATAAAAGTTCTAGATAAGGACACAGATCCTGTAGGTCTCAGTCTTTCGGTGCTTGGAAATTTGAATGCAGATGCAGGATTTTTAGAAAATTCAAAGCATCCTGGAAAAGCTATTATTACTTTCTCTAATGAGGACTTAAGAGAAGGCACTATTTCCTTTGTCCACACAGGTGTCAGGAACTCAAGGATTGTTCTGAGGGCGAGTGATGGTGAAAAAGTGAGCAACACTGTTGTGTTACGTGTCATGGCAGTTCCTTTGGATTACAGAGTTGTGAAAAACTTGGGAATGAAAGTACTCCAAGGTGTTTCTGCTCTGATCACACCTAGGCATCTGGCAGTTGAAACAAATGCCCACCTGCAGGAGCTGGAGTTACGATATGAGATCACAGAGCCACCCCAGTTTGGGGAAGTCCAAAGGCAGCTTTCAAGAGGGGAATGGAAGCAAGTCAGCTCTTTTTCTCAACACTCTGTTCAGCGCAGCCGTGTGAGGTACTGTAGCACTTTTAAAGAAATTCAGCTGGAGAATGTTACTGACCAGTTTAAATTCAAAGTTAGCATAGGGAACATACTCGGTGAAGAGCACACATTTTCGATCAAAGTGAAATGGCTAAAGTACAGTTTATTGAAATATGCTCCTCTAGAAATTGAAAAATCAAGAAAGAAATATTTTAATTCAGATAATCTTTTCTCTGTGATTGTGGATCTAGAAGTACCAGAAGATGAGCTTCATTTTAAGTTGATGTCTCTACCAAAGAATGGACAAATACTACTTAATGACCAGCCTTTGAAAAAAGATGCCATCTTTAGCCAGAAGGATATCACTGATCAAAAAGTGGCGTATGAATTAATCAGCAGATACCATGAAGATAACCATGACTCATTTCAATTCATAATTTCTACGAAGTATCTGGAATCAAATTTGTATGACTTTGAAGTCTACATCAAAACAGATTTCAGAAACATTATTTTGACTAATAATGGCCTTATTGTTACTGAGGGTGAAGGAGAGTTAATAACAAACACAAAATTGTTTGTGCAAACACCTGATAATAAAGCTTTCCAATATAAAGTTATACAGTTTCCTAAGCACGGGGAATTAAAACTCACAAATTTTTCAGGCTCATTTGAGAGTAAAGGCAATCTCACCACTTTCACTAGCAAAGATATAACTGATAAGCACCTTATGTATGTGCATGATGACTCTGAGACAGCATTTGATGAATTTCTTGTCAGAGCTTCCAGTGAAGACTCAGGAAAACAGACAAACTTTGATCCGGAAGTAGAACCTTTGTCAGTAGAAATAAGATTCAACATTTCTGTCCAGCTGAAGAATGATGAGAAACCAGTACGTGTAGTTGATAAGGTATTTAATGTAGTGAGAAATGGGCAGCGACTACTAACTTTGGCAGATCTGTGCTATCATGATCCTGATTCTGATTTTGATGATGGACAGTTGCTGTATACTAGACGTGGCATTTCCAATGGGGACTTGGTGCTGACAAATGATACTTTGCACAGACTCTATCAGTTCAAACAAGTGGATCTGGAGCAAAAGCAAGTCCTGTTTGTACACCGTGGTGCAGATTTTGGGCGTTTTGTACTCTTTGTGACAGATGGCAAACACTATACCTCTTTGCTTCTAGAGGTTAATGCCACTGATCCTTACGTTAGGTTGGCAAATAATACAGGCTTGTTGATTCAAAAAGGAAAAGAGGAAACTGTTACAGCAGCTAATCTGAGTGCTGTTACAAACCAAGACATCAGAAATGACCATGAAATTACATATGAGATACTCTCTTTCCCAAAATATGGAAGAATATATTTAAATAATCTATTGGTAGATTCATTTACTCAACTCGATCTCACAAAGGGGTATGTGACCTACAGGCATGATGACAGCAACAACCTTATTGACACATTTGACTTTATGGTCTATGCTAGAGATGTCCATCTGGATGCTGCAGTGCATATTCGCATATATTTGGAAAGTCATCAGTGGCCACCAAGGATTGTGAACAGAAACAATCTCTTAGTTGAAGAAGGAAAACCAGTTAAAATCAGTAAAGGAAAACTACAGGTATGTTAACTGTGTTTTCCATTCCCCCAGGCTTGTAGCATATTTTCTTCACTGCTTTCTCTGCTGTTGCAATAACTGTAATCTGTCTATCTTCTTTAACTCCTGTGGTTTTCACTGATGTGACTGCATTCTGGTTACTTAATTCTGGAGAGAGTAACACCAGCAAGTTTCGATTTCTAGAAGGGAAAATGGGTTGTGTTAAAGACTGCCCATAGTCTTTGACTCCATTACATATTGGTGCTTGAGAAAGTTAACATTTGGAGATGCTACGCTTCTTTGTTTTCTTTTAGTTCTGACAATTGTTTTTACTTCATGTATCACAGAAATGCCAAGGCAGAAAGTTTTTTGTTTCATTCAATGTGGAGCTAGCCCAATTAATGTTGTCTGAGCATTGCATCCAAAATTTTACAGATATTCAGTCGTAAATCTGGGGTTGTTTCTCTTGGGTGAATACTGTCCTCTGCAGTGTTTGTGGTGTAGCCTTTCTGTAAGTACCGCGAGGGGGCTCTAGCAGTGTGTTGCTGTGCTGTTGAAATCCTTTCATGCAGGGGATCTGCAGTTCTTGGGCTGTTGATTAATTCTGTAGTGACCTCCTTTTCAAAATTCACAAAACATATTTGGGGTTGCAGAACACTCCCATGCAACATTTAGTTAACACATCTACTTAAAGTATTGTATTAGGAATTTTCAGGTAAACCATTGAACACAAATAAGGAATGCAAGTTAATTAGGCAGACAATCACAGTGTTAAATGTGAAAAATTCAGAAGAGAATTAAAGATTTTTTCCCTTTCTGTTTAAATAATGTTGGGATATGTTTTTAAATTTAAGGTTGTTCATGAAAACAGTTCTCCATCTGAGATTGTATTCACAGTAAGACAACTACCAGTACATGGATACATTCGGAAGTTTTCCTCAGAAGATAGTTATCTTGGGGCTGATCAAAGGCCAATTCTGAGCTTCACACAGCAAGATGTTGATGAGGGTAAAGTTCAGTATGTGCAGACAGTTTCTGACCAACTAGATGACCGTTTTTCTCTGGATGTGACCAACGGTATCCGAACAGTGAGTGCAATAGAGATCTCTGTAGATATCATCCCCAGAATGATTCCACTGGAAGTACAGAACTTCACAGTAATTGAAGGGGGCTCGAAAGCCCTGGTGGAAGACTACCTAAAAATTTCTAGTAGACACTTTGCAGGACTCAGCTGTGAATTCATACTAACTGAGCAACCGAAACATGGGTATGTTGAAAATTCCCATGTTCCTGGAATAAAGTTAACCACATTTACCAGAAAACAGGTAATACATTTAGATTTGCCTTGCTGTAGTCACAATTAGTTCTTCTAAAAGCTAATTTTTGCCTGCAGTGGGATGATTTAGGGGGAGGTGGTGAGATGCATGAGTTTGAGCTTTAGTCTGGTTTTGTACTGAAGATCTTTCTGCGCTTGCTAGCTGATTATTTGAGGAGGAAGGGAGGGAGGGTGCCTTGTGGTGAACCGCATCACTTCCCTCTCTGCCACTGGTCACACAGACTAGTGTGCTGTAATCACAGTAGACTCAGAGCTCTTGTACCATGGCAGAGTTGTTGATACTCTGGAAATCTAAGACAGGCGGGCTGTGGGTTTNAAAGTAGAAAAAAAAAAAATTTAAGTCATGTCTTTGCTCATTGAGAGCCAGTGTATTTATAGCAAGCTGGTTTTCAGTCTGTTCACTTTAAGAAGCAGAACTGTACCATAAGTCACTATCTACTAATACTCTGTTCAGTTTATAGATTTGATGAACATAGTAGCAAATATAGAGTGATTAGGTTTTTTATCTTCCATTTAAGGGGAATGCCAAGTCTGGCAAATTAATGTATTCTAGCTAAAGGAAAGGCCAGGTGAGCTGTAAAATTTGCTGTTGTGGAGAGAAAAAAAGATAGAGGTTCTTATCTGATATGAGCATAAGTAAAGTCTTAGAAGTCTTGAGAAGTTGAGGCAATTAATCCAGAGGGGCATGACTATATTGAATATTTTTGGAGGGGTGTTTGTGGCATTAATTTTCTTCTAGACTCTTTAATTTTTAGGTCATTATATTTTTCAGCTGGAACAAGAATTAATCTACTATGTTCATGATGACAGTGAGGAACTGATGGACAACTTTACTGTGATAGTAAATAACACGGAATTGTGGAAACAAAGTTTGCCCCAAACTGTGTTTGTAACAGTTACTGCAGTAAATGATGAAGCTCCTGTTGTAAAAGTTAACAGAATTCTTCAGGTATGTTTGTCAACATTTTGCAATGTTAAAATTAATTCTAACCTGATACCTAATATCTAATGCACCTTCATTAACAAAGTACTCTGTTTGTATGTGGTAGGTTAGTCAATTTGATAAATTGTGGTCCTGGGATATAAATAAATAAATTATGTGAATGAAAGGAGGCAGTGTACAGGTGTTTGTTTAGGTAGATTTTAGTTGTCATGAAGAACATTTTATGCTATTGTAATGTAAGGTTTATCTAGAAGGCTGACTGGGCTTTCTTTTAGTCTTAAACATAGGTGAAGTCTCTTGGACTGATGCAGGGCTTGGATAGTATTGCTTGCACCTGGATTGTTGTGTTTTAGTGTTTGCCATGGCACCTTGAGGCCTGTTAATGAGCAGCGTAGCTTAGAAAAGAACCAAGAGTAGTGATGATGAGGGTGCAAACATCTTCCTTTTGTCTTTGCACACACTCAGACCTTTTGCCTCTTTCCATTAAGAGTAACGAAGGGTCAGACCTACTGAGGTGCATTCTACTGCCTGCTCCTCTCTGGATCCCTGGTGAGATGGGACAAGAGAAGAGTGCAATGTTCTCACTGGCACTACATTAGAGAATTGTCTGTGTTGGGTGTTTCTGGTACAAAACAGAAATGTCCCCTTATTTAAATGTTCCTGATAAGAATAATACAATTCAGTTTGTGGAAAATCTAGGCTCTTAGAGGTCATGCAAATATTAACGCACACACTGAAGTTGTTATTGTATGATGCTGTGATCTAAGGAAAAGGTTGTGCTGGCTTGTGCCTAACTCCACCTTACCCAAATTCCTAAAGAAAATTTTAGAATTGTTCATTGATAATAACTTTTTGTCTTAGTAACTGTAGCTGACTTTTTAATCTTTCAATATTGAAAATAGTCTCTACTACCACTTAAGTTTCAGCACTTTTTTAGATTTCGCAGAATCACAGAATCAATAGGTTGGAAAAGACCCACAGGATCATTGAGTCCAACCATTCCTATTAATCATTAAAACATGCCCCTCAGTACCTCATCCACCTATCTTTTAAACACCTCCAGGGAAGGCTTCTCAACCACCTCCCTGGGCAGCCTGTTCCAATGTCCAGGAAAATTTGTTTATTTATAGGCTTGTTATTTGTGTTATATTAGCACTCCCTAACCACAGTCAATTTATCATGGTTCACATGTGCACATGTGAACCAAAAAATTCCTGTGTCTAAAGGCTTCCAATTTGGGATCTGATGAGTAAAACCAAGTCAGGTGAGTCTGAAAAGCAGAATGAAATGGGTATGGGCCAGCTAGTGAACCACAGTTACAGTAAAAACTAGGCATCAAGACAGAGAAGATATTCAGGAATATGTTTGAAAGTAGCACAGCAGTGTGTATTTTGTGGCTTCATCATCCCCAGTGCTGTATGATGAAGTTTCTAAATTTGTGACACCTAAAACATGCATTTGATTTTGTGTATTTAGTTTTACACTTGAGAAGGAGAATGGATGCTGTAAAATGATCATAACCTGTGTATTTAGCCTTTTCACATGAGAAAAAACTGAACTTTTAATTGGCAGTAGTGGTAGTAACGCGCAGCTTCACTGTGACAGCCTGTAGTCTGTAGTGACTGGGAGATACCCACAGCACGAGACTTCTTGCGCTGTGCATAGACTGCTAGCAGAAGAGCATGCTCACTTCACAAGCACTTTGACGGTACCAAATAAAACCTCCCTTGGTTAAAGTAATTAATAGAATTGTTTGGTTGGAAAATGCCTTTGAGATCACTGAGTCCAAGTATACCTGTGCGCTACTAAAACCTATCTCTGAGAACCTTGTCTAGTCATCTTTTAAGTTCCTCCAAAAATGGTGATTCAGCCACCTTGCTGGGCAGCCTGTTCCAGTGCCTGAAAATTCTCCTGATGTCTGATTTGAATCTCACCTGGTGCAACTTGAGGCTATTACCTCTGGTCCTGTCGGTAGTTATAGTGGTACTCTACAGACATCAGCACAAGACACAGTAATGTTTATCTTCTCACAGGTGAGATATTTGCCCAGTCAGAAATTTTTCTGGTGCGTTGCTGGCATTGAATTTCAGTCTGTTAACAGAACTGAGGCCAAACATCACACTACAGTGCAGCATTTGGATTTTTCTAAAAATATCTATATGTCTAGGCTTCCCAAGAACAATGCTAGCACAGTTTAACCTAGCCAAAGTTGTTCCTCTCTGCCGGGGAGGCAGTTTGCATACCCTGAAACAGCATGTGGCTTTCATCTCTGTGGTTTTCTTCGTCATCCTTAAGCTATTGCTGAGAAATAACTTTTTGTCATGAGTGGGTACTAATATGTAGGTTTACGTTGGATTAATATATAGACTGAAACAAAGCTGGCACTTGAATTGTGTACTGGAAGGAATACATTGAGAAGATCCTTCTTCAAAGCAAACTTACACATCCAGAGTAGATGGAATAAAATGGATTTTTTTCCTTAGTCCTGCTAAATATTGAAATGAGGTGGGCATTCCTCTGTAGGGTGATATTTGCTGGCATGTGTACTAACTAAGCAGTCTGTGCTCCCCAGGGACATTGCTAGCACTGAACGTTGAGTAATAACAATGTGTTACTTTAAAAAGGCAGTAGCTCTTTTATGTGTTTTAAAGGTTGGAAATGTACAAAATGTACAAAAGTATAAAATGAGGGAGCAGTACCATGAAAAGTGAGGTCCATTAGGACTCTTAGGGCTGACTGAAGTTCGGCACCTCAGATATTTTGCAGATCTCAATATAAAAAGTTAGAAAGAACTGCTAAACAACAGAAAAATAAGTTAGCATATGATATCTGCTGCTGAGAAACAGCTTCTTTGAAGAGCTGTATCACATGGTCAGTGGAGATAGAGTCATAGAATTATAGAATGCTTTCAGTTGGAAAGGATTTTTAAACACCACCTAGTCCAACTGCCATGCAGGAGCGAGAGCATTATTAACAAGACCAGGTTGCAATGTCCAATCTGACCTTGAATGTTACCACGGATGGGGCCTCCACTGCCTCTCTGAGCAACCTGTTCCAGTGTTTCACCACCCTCATTGTGAAGAATTTCCTCCTTGTATCTAGTCTAAATCTACCCTCCCTTTAAAACCATTACTCCTTGTCCTGTCTTAGCAGGTTTTGCTACAATGTCTGCCCCAATCTTTTCTATAGGCTTTCTTTAAAACTGGAAGTAGGTTAGGTACTGGATATATGAAAGTTAATTTTGACCTTTGTCCTGGGGCTTCTGGCCAAGTGCAAGAAACTGTTGAGCATGTGCACACATGCTGAATGAGTCCTTCAACTTCAGCGTTCTCACTTCTGAGACATCCATAGACATCCTTCTATAGACAACCTTGTCCATTGTTACCAAGGTTATGAACACCATCAAGATTGTGCTTACCATGGAATGAGTTTCAGGAGGACAAACAACCAAGCATTTGGAGAGTTGTTTCTGATTTTTCTCTAGGAAGTGAAAGTAAGTGAAGTTTTTAGAGGTTTGAGTTTGGTTTTTTGGGGCATTTTGGGTATAATTTCCTAGTGTTTCCACAGGTTCTATGGTAATTTGTTTTTCTGGGTTTGGAATGGTAAAGAGAAGTAGGATAATTTGTTAAGTAATTCACTGTCCTGGCATTATTTGCTGTGTTTATGTATGTTTTAAAATATATTTATGACTAGTGATGCTATGGAATAACTGTATCCTGCTATTACCACAAGAGGGCTGTATTTTCCTAGAACTAGATTTTTTTAAAAAAGCAAATTCAAACACTGATTTTTTTTTCTTTAAATCACTTGCTTACCATAGTATTAAAATGGCCATGAATATAGAGTGTCTGATGAAATATACAAGGAGATCATGGTAAGCTGGATGCTGTAAGTAGAGCAGAGTGGATCATTTGCCAGCAGGCAGGGTCATGAACCTTTTCAGGACCATGCCTGTGGAATGTGTTGGGCATATGTAAAATCAGTGTTATAGTGCATCCTGGAAGTTCAGATACAGTTTTCATTATGCTTTTCAAGGAGGACTTGATCACAGATGTGGTAGGAAAATAAGACACTTGTACAGTATTTGTGGTATTCTCGTTGTCCACTTCCCCAGAGCGCTTTTCAGGTCTTGGATCTCCTTTCATTCCTCAAGGATCGTGTTGCAGGTCGTGGCGCACCTCAGCATGTACAGTACTTTAAAAAGCATTGTGTGCTGGAACAATAGAAGCAAACACTGGTTTTATATTAAAAAAAAGCTTGTTTCTTCATTTAGTAAGAGGAAAATATTTCAAACTTTTGGAGATTTATGACTCATTTGTAATCATATGTTTGCATAGTGCTTTCTTGTGTTGCTGCATGTACTGAACGTGACCATTTATTTTCTGTGTAGAATAATCTGAATCAGGTGCTATTGAGATGAGTTAAAAGGTCATAGCAACAAAACCAGTGACACTGATGTGCTTGTTTGGTACTGTTCATTATGTCGGCCTCCGCTGTTAGTTATCACCCTGTGTTCTCACAGACAGTGTCTTTTATTAAACTTCAATGCTTGTAATTGCATTACAGAAAAATGCTTATTTCATGGGGGAAAATAGCTGTCCTTCTTGCAAGATGTTTTCTATTATAAAATGTAACACAACATCTTTTAAAAACTACTCTTCTGATTAGAAATTACAAATAATTTCATTTTAATGTCTCCTTTTCCATGGCATATATTTTTTAACACAGTGTAGTCTGAAACCTGTCCTCTGTTGAAGTGTCATGGCAAAAATCCCAACTTTAAAAGATTGTCTTTGGTAGTTTTTATTAAAAAGTAAAATTAATAGTTAGGGAAAAAGCTGTGGTTGCTGATTTTGGTTTTGGCAGAGGAGCCCTTTGTCAAGGATCGTGTTTCATATTCTACCATTTGGTGTGATGTTCTTACCAGGTATTTAAGTGTGCTAAGATTCTAGGAGGACAGGAAGAGATGATGTGGTATGTGTTTTGAAGCTCAAGCTGAGGTTTTTAAAGACTCAGGCTCTCTTTTAAAGACTCAAACTCTGCATGTAAAGAAGTAGGTTTGATATACTGAATATTTAGGAATTTCATTTCATTTTGAGATAAATATGTGGTGTTCTTTCCTAGTGTCTTTGTCTGTAATTCCAAATAAATGCAACAGAGAGGAAGAGTAACATAAACTGTTGTTTATCATTTTGGAACAAGAAATTATCCATTGAGATATGGGTGAAGCTCACATAGCAGTCCTTGCTGCTTGAAAGAAAGATCCTGCAGTTTGTGCTCATCTTTAGCTAAAAAAATGACACTTAAATTTACTAGAATTAAGTAATGGTTGCTATAGCATTTTCCCAAATACTAGTTCGCTACTTTGGGAGCATGATCTCACAAAGTGCTAAGCAGTTGTTGGCAGCATTGATTCCGTGATCTCTCACTGGACTGAGCACCTCTTGGTTGTTTAGTGCACTAAAATGGGTCTTGAATGTGTGTGTTAGAAAGGAGTAGTGCAGCTACAATAAGTGTTCTGTTTGTATTAGAGGTTATACTGTCCCTGGGCTATTTTTCTTTTTTCTTTTCTGCTGGTGAAAGTAGAGAGTATTGAATGCCTTGCCTGCTGTGAAGTATATGACACTAATGTTCATGTGTATGTGTTGGAAAGGAGCTCCTTGACTCAGTTATCAAAATACAATTTTGTTGTGTTTGTAAGAGTTTGGATGGTGCCTGGCAAGTAGAGCACTCATTCTGCAATATCTAAAATTCAAACTAGTGTAGGGCATGTTTACTTCCATTACTTCATGGTCTTGTTTTTTCAAAACCATTTGCCAACACTAACTGTTCCAATCCATGATCAGAGATTTGGATAGACAATGAGAAAGCCTGTCATAGCTGGTAGTATCACACAGCACAAATTTTTATTTTTCATTTTTCTTTGAAGGTTCTCCCCCTCCTTCTGCCTGATTTTCTTCTGTATGCATTTTCTTTATTATTATTGGGTTTTTTATGTTTGCTTTTCTAGGTCTGGGTGGGTTCCATGTCAGAAATAACTATTGATGACCTCTGTGCAGAGGACAAAGATTCATCACCAGAAGAACTGATGTATTCCATTACTCCACCTAGCAATGGGCATGTGGCTCTGAAGTCTTCTCCAAATGAGAGCATCTTTAGTTTTACCCAGGCTCATATAATTGAAGGGCAGTTGGTATTTGTACACAATGGTATGCGGTTTCAAAAATACAACCTCTGTTACCAAAATACTACTCCAATTCAGTGTATTTGTTTTTGTAATCCTCTGAAAATCTTGTAATGTCGCAAAAATCTTAGAGCGTTGGTTAGGTGACAATACATGATCTCACAAACAAAACAGGAAAGGGTCTGTTAACTACTGAAATGTGTGCTCACCAAGAAGCCATTGTGTGTTGGTGGTAGCCTTCTTTCTGAATGCAGGTATTGCAGTAAGGGAATGTTGCAATGCAGCTTTCAGAGATGTATGTCCATTTTTTTTACCATTGTCATTAAGAATCCTCTGAAGTTTTCGTGTCTTGCTGCAGTGGAGAGCTATTTATGGACCAACAGTCTCTCATATACCTGCCACAGTGTAATTGTGTTCCTGAGCAGTTCTGGGCAATGAAGTTGCTGTTCATCTGGGTCATGTCAACCTCTCATGCTGTGAAGGAATTCAGCTTTAATTGTTTACTCTTTTCTGCCAGTGGCTGGAGCTGGAGATTGGGTTTATCTCTCTCTGCTGCCACAGAGAGAATGTGTGGACAGTAAAACAAGAAATTGGGGCAGCTTCATGCATCCTTAAGTGACAGAGTTGGGGAGCCACAGAAATGAAGATCTCAGTGGGGTGCCAGCCAGCAGAAGAGGGCCATAGCTGGTTTTCTCCTACTCCAGCTCTATTATCATGTTAGCTCATCTGAAATACAAAAAAGGTACTGAGGGAGAAATAAACTGGTTTTGGGGATGGCAATGGAAGGATGATTTTTCTGGACCTGAGGCAGGCTGGAATTATTTCCAGTCTTCCCTTGGGTGCAACAGTCACTCCTGATCTGTGCTGTGTCTTCACAAGGTGCTGTGCAGGTTGAAGTGCTCTGACTTCTGATGTGCTGTTTTGCAGAGTGTTGCTGAAATTGCTTTACAAGCAGCTGGTGGTGAGTTGTAAGATTCCTGCTCTGATAATTTGGTCAGGAAATGAAAGGTCAAGAGCATGGCAAAAATGAGCCAAGCTGTTTAAATTTTCTGAAGGAGGCTTTGACATGTAAAAGCCCCTGTGGTGGTTGGACAGTGGTAATCTCAGTATGAGATAATGAATGCAGTTTGCATTCCAGAAAGGCCAAATGCTCATCTGTAGCCTTAGGAAGTGAATCTTGGTTAATAGAAGTAAAATGAAACACAAATTTCATTTTCCAGTGAGTGGGAGTGTAGTTTGTACAGTAAATTTGAAATGTAAAATTGCCCAGGTCATGTCAGTTCTTGCAGCTGCTTTGTCTGTGCCATCCACTCAGTCTTATGACCTCCAGCGTTTCAGAAAGTACTTTGGACATTTTACTTATCCTTTTTCAGTCTGTGGTTTTTTTCTCCTTTATCTTGGACTGTTGCTAGAATTGTACTTGTTATTCTAATCTGCTTGCTCCCAACTTTGCCTTGGGGCCTCTGGTTGCTCTCTGGCTTTTCACCCATTTTCTCTTCAGCTGCTCTCTCCCTTGTATTCAGCCTTCCAGTGTGTGCTAGTTTCTTTGGCTCTTCCTGGGAGGTATTCCCACTTCATGTTCTCCACACCTTGGCATCTATTCTTACTACTTACCCTAACCCTTTCCAAGGAGAACAGCATCTTCTTGGCTGAGGCAACTCTTCCATCCCCTGACTGCTCCTCACGGCACCACAGATCTTTTACACCTGTACATGGCAGTAACTTTCCAAACTCAGGTTTTTTTGTACTGTATAGGACAGTACTGCCATTATTTGGTTTTATGCATCTAACACTAGACTTCGTAAAATTTTTCCCTTCAATTTTCCCTTCGTCTTTGCTCAGACTTTCAAAGTACATTATGCAACTTATTCTGTGCTGTGAATTGCAAATCTCCGCCTTTGTTCTCATGTTTTCCCCTTACATTTTGTGTTTTTCTTCTGTAATCCCTGGTTGTTCTGTCACCACTGAAGAACCAGAGTATCCTTTTCCTTTTCTCTGTTTCTCTTTCAGTGTTAGAATTCCTTCCCTTACTCACTCTCACTTCACTCCAGGGTTCTGCCATCCTGCTTTCACAGTATGGGGTCTACCATTAAATCCTGCCAGTGTTTTCCTCAGGCCTGTACAAATTAAACTCTTGTTGGATCTCAAGTCTCAGTGCAGTTTTTACAGTCCTCTTGTGGTGTCTTTTTTATCACCTTTGATCAGATATACAATTAAAGATTAATTGCAATAAAGTAATACATGTTCCGCCCAAGCACCACTTCAGGGTTTAGTTCTGTACCTGACTCTGCCAATGACAAAATGTCTGTAGTAATCAGGAAGTGATTTCATTAATGAAAAAGTGAGGATATATAAGCCCTTTTTTCCAACCTGAGGCAAATAGTAGACTCCTCCTGCCTTTTTAAATACACAATACTTGTGCATTTTTATCAAGAGAAAACATCAGAGAATAAAATATTTTACAATATGGTACAACCTGATCTTCAGAGCTGCTTCAGTATCTGAATGAATATAGGAGCATCGCCTAGGAGAGTTGTAAACTATAATCAAGGAACCTACATTTCATTCTTGTGATATGTTAATTTATCAGGACTCCTTGCCTATCTGTCTTCAAGGAAAGGGAAAGTACATGGTCCCCTCTCAGGTTCAGGACTAATGTCCATGTAGCAATATGTTGTGGCCAAATTGAGCAAAGCAAGTAAAAGAGCAGTGGTAACTGTTTCCAACAGTTAATGGTTCAATTTTAAATTCTCTCTACCTAATTAAGCAATCTGGGGAGCCTCTTCTTAAGGCAGTAAGTCTGTTCCAAGATATGTATTTTTGCAGGAATCCACACAGACTCCTGGAGGTATTTTGCTATCACTTGTGCCAAAGCACATGAAGGTCCTGAGATTAAACAAAAATATGTGCATGTGTTATGAGTACACATAACCTCTGAAACAGATTGAGCTGTTGACAACATACGCTCTTCAGCAAATTGAAGTGGAGTGAAAAGGCAAAGGAAACAACCTGAGAGCTGAGTCAGTCTTTTAAATATAAATAAAAATGAAAGAACATCCTAGTTGTTTTTCTCCCCAAATTCCTTGTTTGCCAAAATGTGATTACCTAAGTGCTTGATCCCTCCTAAGACATAAAAGGAATAGGAAATCTGGGAGTCATTGTCCCCCCGAGTTTAAGTTGGTTCTGGCTCTGCTGGGATCAATGAAGAAAAAGGAGGAGGAACTCTCCTGACATTTAAGATCAGTGTAAGCAACAGCCAGTAGTTCTTCCTTGGGAAGGTGTTCTTTGTATTATTAATTTATTAGATTCTAATTAAGAGACAAAGGTGATCACAAATTGCTGTAGAATGATTTTTGATATAGTTCACTGGAGTCAAGAGCAGGAGGTGTCCATTGTATGTTTGTATGCTTTTGCTGACAAAAAATGAATAAATGTATGGTTTTGTTTTCTACAGGAGCTATGTCTGGCAGATTCAACTTTCAAGTTACGGATGGTTTGAACTTTGCCCCTCAGCAGATTTTCAGCATCACAGCTCGGATGTTAGTCATTAACCTTGAAGTGAACAGAGGTCTCAGAGTCTTTCCAGGTCTGTTTTTAGAGATTATCATGATTTCGTTCTCTTGAAAAAAAACCCAAAACATAATATACAGTTATTTGTGAGATAGATAGCTAGCTGATCTATAGAAAACTGTACCTGGGAGTATCTGTCTGTCTGGTCTTTAAAAGAACAGTTATGTTTTCTCAAACAACATATTGCTTTGATGTTTTATACTTGTAACTTTTTGCTGTGTGTATGTACTTGTAGTCATGAAAATGGGGAATGAAATATATAAGCAGTGTGATATTAACACAGTCTGCCTAGGCTATGAACGTTCCCCATTCAGAATTGTTTTAAAGCTCTATGTTATGTGCATATATTTAGAGAGGTCTTAGCTGCTTGTGATATTGCCTGGTAAAAGCAGTGTGAAGCTTCTGTCCAGGGGATTCTGAACAGAACATGTGAACTCACCAGACTGCTAGTGTGCTTTCTTGGTGTTTGAGCCGAGTTACAGAGAGCAGCCCAGACTCACTGAGACATCAGGAGGACTGAAAACTTTTATTCATATTTGTACAGTTGGAACAAGTTGAATCAGTAGCTGAGTATTTTTTAATGAAATCCTACTCCTGCAGGAGCTGATGTCTTAAGGGAGTCTTACCAAAGCTGTTTGCTGCATTGTGTTGGTGACAGTAATCCCTCTTTCAGTTAGTAATCCAACATTAATTGCAGGATTAAAGGAGAAATGAAGATGCGTCTTCTCTCAGTGATGTCTTGCACCAAACTTTGTGCTACCTTCCTTTTGCTCTGAACATGTTCTATGCAGTCACAGGTTGTGAGTTAGTAAAGCTCTATAGCTATTAATCTGTAGCTTGATTTATTAATTTGATAAAGAAGAAGAGGACTTTAGTTTTTTAAACTTCCTGAATATAAACTGCATAAACAAAGGTGTGCAACGGAAGCCACTTAAACACAGACAACAAAAAATGCAGTTGTAGCAGCATGAGCTTGTAATTCAGTTGATATAAATGGGATTCATGTAAATGTGCTTAAAAGACTTAGTAATGTACCACAGTTTTGGTGTGTAAGGTTGCTTCAGGCATGGGAATGTACAGGAATTCTATCTTGGGCCAAAGATAATTCTAAGAAAAGGATGCCTGATACTTCCATAGAGGGCAAAGTCTCTAGACTGTCAGTCAGTTCCCTAATTTGCAAAATACAATATTTCTTCTAGCATTGCAAGATGTGTTCATCTAAGCTTATAGTTTTTCTTGAATTCTTGTTTACTTTTGGTTAGCAGAATTTGTCCTTGGTGTCAAAAAGTATTACTAGTTTTTTCACTTGTTCTCTTTATGATACCTTTTAAACACATTCTGTAGCTGAGTGGGTTTCGATTGTACTTGCTTATCATGAAATGACTGATTCGACAATGATGGTACCAGATGGTTAATACATGTAAAAACAATAGCCTGTGACCTGCTATGTTTTATGGCACAGGAAAAGTTAATTTTGAGACAACTTGAAGAATCTTTCCTCTAGGGAAGTAAAATTTCAATATATTGTGAAGAATTTTCTGTGTCTTCATGACTAGGTATAAACTGTTCTCTCAAGTACATTGTTGTGCAATTTTCTAAGAGCATGTACTGTTGTCTCCTTCTGTATTGTATAAACCAGACTTGTTTATACAATTTGTGTATCTGTTTCTGTTCCACAAAAGTATCTTTTTTTTTTTTTCCCTGGTGTGCTCAGTAAATTGACTAGTAGGTATATGAGGGGTTTTTTATGTATTGTAGATATCTACAGTGTTAGGATTTTCTCTCTTTGGGGATGTAACTGCTCAAAGAAGGAAAGAGCTGAGTTGCTCTTTGAGAAGGAGGGGCAACCTAACTTTTAAGTATTCAGAAGCAGAGCTGTCTAAGCAATCTATGTGATTTGTAACCGTTTAGCAGTGATAAGCAAAATGCTTGTACCAAAACACTTTGCAGATCTTACATGTAGGCATAGAAAATGGATACCAAAATTATTAGGTACCAATGATGGCACTATGCTGTTGCATTCTACTGAGGTGGATTAGCTTGTCCCT
This sequence comes from Piaya cayana, assembly GCA_013389865.1. Lineage (NCBI taxonomy): Eukaryota > Metazoa > Chordata > Aves > Cuculiformes > Coccyzidae > Piaya > Piaya cayana. The sequence goes on along the minus strand of WAAB01023828.1, from coordinate 5,055 downwards.
ACTCTGCATCACCCACCCTTGTTGTGTGCTCTTCTTTGCTACCTCATTACTTTCCTCTGTGTTTGACTGGATTTGGTTTTGTAACCTCTCTTCTCCTGTGTTTGAGAACAAGCAGATGGTGTTCTCACTTCCTTCACCCAGTCTGCTGGCTGGCAAATAACCTTCCTCTCTCTGCTGAGGTGCCAGACCAGAGCAGAACTATTGTGAGTGCTGAGAAACAGTCTCAAGTCTCAGGACAGAAGTGGGTGTGGGAGGTAATGTTTAGGGGGGGGTCCCCATTTCGCAGGAAAACATGACTTTAACAGCTGTGACCCTAGACTGTATTTCAGCCTGTGCTGTGCAGTGAGTGAGATCAGGTCTGTTAGGAACAAACAGAAGCTTTGTGGTGTGCATCCTCTATACTCACATCCCTGGACTGTGAAGGTGGTAGTGTGATAACCTGGTATGGTTATGAAAAATTGGAGTGTAACTTCCATCGCTACAGTGTGACCATATTTGAGAGATGTGTGACCATATTGAGAAATAACTGTATTTGCAGATACATGTGGTCTCATTAACTGTTGCTCTCTGTTCTACATTCCTGACCACATCTGCTGTATGCACGACACAAGGCCATACTTCCCTCTCTTTCTGTCACACAAAAAGGGAAAAGGAGAGGCAGAAAAGGGAGACTTCTTGAATCACATAGTGTGAGACAATTTTTCTAGACCTAAGGGACTACTTCGCTTTACAAAACAGTATGGACACTGAGAGGAATGGGAAGTAAAAAAAGGGCAAACAGGGAGAGCCAGAAGATCTCATTTCATTTTAACAGCTCTGTTTCAAAGTAGATGTGGTTTGAACCAAGGCACAACTACATGTAAACACACACGGTCATGATGTTACTAACTGCTTGCAAAACATTCCCTTTCTTCAGTTTGCCTGCCACATTTTTTCGTCCAAATAATAAATCAGGAACATGTTACTTTTTGTTATTCCTGTATAAACAATAAGTTTTATTGAAGATGGATTGATAATTTAGACCTCAAGGATATATTCTGCTAATAACTGAAATTATGTATTGATAACCTGTAAAGCATGTTGTTCAAGAATAAAAGAAAATGTAAAATGTAAAAATAGAGGCAGGGAGAATAGGATTATGGGAACCTATTGCTGCCCCAAAAATATTGTTATACATGAGATTTAGTTTGCTGAGTGTGTGCCATGAGACAGTGCATCTTAAAGAAGCCAAATTAAACTTCTTTGGTCTTTTAGGAAATTGCTAGGTTTGGTTTTGTCACAGCTATGTCAGAAATGATCTTGGTTTAACTAAATGCCAGAAAGCTTTTTATACTCTTCATCATATTTAGGCCAGAAAGTACTTGCCAGTGTGTTGCTATGCATTAAAAGGTTTTTGTTACCCTTCAGTCTCCATCCACCTTAATAATACATTATTTCAGTTCAGGCTGTTATTCCTGTTGTGTGATGTTCTTCCTGAGTTGTTTAGTTTAGTGTTTATTTTTTAATTTCATTTAATGAAAATCATCTTTCATATCGCTAAAGTGTAGTTCAGACTTCTGGTAATAATTGATTTTGGCATGTGTGTTCAATAGGAAAATTGGTGTGCTAAGTCTTCTTCCTGCCAAATCACTGTGCCTTCTGTGGGGAACCAGGAGTACCAAAACCAGTATCAATGGTGACTTCAGCTGGAGTTTGAATTCAGTTCTAGACATGTAATATAGGAGCAGAGCTTCTTATACATACTCTGTTCCACTCCTTGGGTTGGTTTTGTTGAAGTTAGTGTTTAGCAATTGCATGAGCTGAAGAGAACTGCAGGTTTTTTTCATTTGTAAAACAAAGAAACATGCTACTGATGGGCCTTTTGATTGAAAAAAGCTATGGAAGTGTTGAACCTAGAAGGTAACTAGAAAAGAGGTAAACTGGCTGATCTTATAAAAAATAATTAAAATGCTAGGTAGCAAACCTAGATAAGAGGGTGAATTGTGCATAGAAAACTTACCCTTTGGGGAAAAATCACTGTTGCATATCTATGTTTGACATTTTTTAGGTTCCAGGAAATCTATTTCACGACATGATCTGAAAGCTGTAACCAATGATGTGACCAATGCAGGAAACAGAACTATAACTTTTAAAATCATAACTTCCCCAAAACTTGGAAGGCTGGTCAAAGTGAATTCTGATAATACCACTCAAGAAATCATCAGTTTTACTCAGTCTATGGTAAGCATTTACTTTATAAGAATGTTTCAGGGGTAGATTGTTACTTCATGGTGCATCTGAGCTGCTTTTTCTTTGTCTGATCCATTTATATCTGTTAAGTAACCAAGCATATGTGGGCCATCACTGCAATCTCACAAATTTGCTATGTCATTAAGTATCTGGCATCTAGCTATGAATGCAAGAGGAGCCTTTGTTCCCCTCTGCTTGGATACTGTCAGGGTCTTGGCAATTTCCACTGTTTTGCTTGTAACAGTATTATTCAAGAAGAACTGTTCTGGTGCCATTAACCAGCAATCTGAGGTTGGAAGCCTTCAGTTCTTGGCATAAGGAGTAGCCTTGCTCTGTAAAAAGTCCAAGTATCAAATTCATTTCAGCTGCACACAGTCCTGCTGGGTGTCCCCAAGAAGACTTCTACTGACTTGATTGGCTGTGAAATTAAGTGTTTAAAGAATCTTAACTGTGATACAGGGTCTGATACTTGAATGACTAAAATGTGGCTGCTCATGTAACTTGATGGAAAACATTCTCTTGCAACTGAAAATAAATTATTTATGTCTGTGTGCAGAATCTGAATAGAACTGTGTGCTCTGCTTGCAGTAAATTAATCTGGGAAAGTCTAAGCAGGGAAGATAATAGGAGATCAATCTTCTGACTTTGTTAGAGGGAAAATTGAGAGATTATTTGGTCTAAAAGTGGCAGTTTGACTTAATACATAAAAGAAGGAGAAAATCTGTTGGCCAAAAATTGAAAATTACCAATGAAACCTGGAAAAAGGTTGACATTTTTATAGTTACCATCAGACTTTCAAACAATCTGACCAGGGACTGTGGTGGAATGAATCTCTACTTGAACTTCATAGATTAAGATGAGGACAGAACATACCTCTTAAAACTGTGTTCTAATCCTATTATGTTATTAGTCTTGTTGAAATAGTTGCTTAATTTTGCCTTATGTTATGAGGGAGATGAACTGTATCATGACACTGTTCCGTTTTTTTCCTAAAATGTGTGATTTTTATGAGCACTACATGAAACAGCAAAGCTTGTCAGACAGAAAATCTTTCAGGTAAAGTTTTGAAGCTTTACTTCTTTTACCTATGGATATGATCTTTACATGTGTTTATCAGACAATGCTGTGTCAGAACATGCCACTTATTCTCTATAGCTTTAGTTCTTACTAATGGTCACGAGTTAGCCCCACCCAGCCAAAGTCGACGGCTAAAGCTGTGCAGTTGAGCCTCCAGAATCCCCTTTTGTCCCTGACACCCTGCAGGGAAAGGGGAGAGGAAGTGAGAGGAAAAAGGCTCATGGGTTGGAAAGTAGAACTACAGCTTTAATGAGATGATAATGATGATGATAGTGATAATAACAACAATGAAAATAATTATAAACTAATACAATATAAACAAATATACAAGATCATGCCCTCAGCCTACCCTTCGATGACTCTAAGTCGCCCCAAATACTCCAGAGCAGACACAAGGGAATGGATGCATGGCTATGAGGGAGCTGGATTCAGGAACTTGATTCAGGAATGCATAGACCTGAGATCAGGAGCAACCAGGCAGACAAGGTCCTCACTGGTTGTTGGCCATTGCAGAAGAGAGTGAGACCCTTGTGATCCCCCACATTTATGCTAAATATAATGTATAAGGGATGGAATACTCAGATGGTCACCTGCCCTATTCTCCCCTCCTCGAAGGTGTGGCTCCTTTTCCACAGCTTGAGAATGGTCTTGGTTAAGAACAATCATTGGCCTTTCTCCATACCAATGTCCCTGTGTTATCACTTTAGAGAAGACGACTTGAGTTAGTTTTCAGAGAAATTAAGTTACGTACAGCAACTCAGTCACAAAACTGACTCAAACTATAACATTCCACCCTTGTTACATACCATTTACATCTTGCTCAGGTAATTACTACTTACATTTTCAAGTATACATACATATATATTGCCAACAAACTTCCATTTTTTAAAGTTGCGTAAGGATTTGAGCTGTAACAATGTATATGTTTTTCTTCTCTGTCAGATATACTTGTATTGGCCATTTTTGTTTCAGACAAGTAGAGATAAGTGCCTTATTGCAGGTAAAATTAAGGTATCTTAACGAGCTTGCTATTTGTTCTGGTAGAGAATGAGATATAAGGGGGAGAGATTCCAAGTAAACTTTGTGTCTGGCATGTTGCAGCCAAGTGAAGTTAAATATCAGTGAGAAACAAACTCTGTGTATTCTCCTTGTAATGAATATATAAGGCATTCAGTTTCTGGTTGATAATAAGAAGCTTGTGAATCTGATTTCAGTTGAAGATATTCTGCATTAGTTTTGTTATTTGGGTTTTCATTGTCTTAATTCTATATTGTGAAATTGGAAATTTCATTTCTCAAAGCTACTATGCAGCTGGCTTGTAAAAGTAGTCAGCACCTTTGCTGTGTTGATGAACTCTTCCCTGTGCCCTGTGGTTGATGCCTTCGGTGATGTTCAGCCATATATAAAAATCAATTGAATACACTTGAATAACACAGTGGGGTTTTTTATATGAAGTTTGAGGCTTTTTCTCTGGCAGTACTTTTTATGCTATCTTATAAGTATTTTCATCTTGCAGCAAGCCACAGTTTCTTCACTATATTTAAAAACATTGAAGAGGTAAACATGAAAACCCTCACAAATCCCATCCTCTTTTTAGCCCAGATATTAGCATGGGCTTGCAATTAAAAAAACCAAAACAAACCCTGTTAAGAACATTACTAAGTACTGTTGAATTTAAAGGGTTCATATTGTGCCTGTTCTTGTAGCAAAAATTTACTTTCTCCCACTTAAAGTCACAGAATCACAGAA
>WAAB01023820.1:5519-19956 GCA_013389865.1 Piaya cayana | reverse complement strand
CAGAAGCCCAAATAAATCACATCCATGTTTTCCTGTATCCACTGCTGCAGTTAGCCCATCATAGAAAGCCACTAAGTTGGTCATACAGGACTTGTCCCTGGTGAAGACATTCTGGCTGCCATCAGTCACCTCCCTGTCCTCCATGTTTACATGAGCATGATCAGGGACATGATTTTTGCCTTTGGTATTCACTAATGCATTTTTTGTCCTCTTGATTTGTCCAAGTGTTTCTTGGCCTCATGCAAACTTTTAACTCTGCCACAATCAGTTGTAAGATTCATGGTTTACATACAAAAATGTGAAAAACTGTCCCCGCTTTCTCATTTTACATCTGCCACCAGCAAGTTTCATTAGATTCCCTTTACTTCTTGCACTGATAGAAATGGAGACAATCCTTTCCCTGCTGATGTTTAGATCAGTCAGTGCATTGCCTGTGCTCTGCCTCCCTCAAATATTGCTTCTTCCCATCTGGTAAGCCCTTAGTCTATATAAGAATTCTTTATTTAAAACCACTCCCCTCCTTTGGCGTTCCTTGTTGCCCTCACTGGATCTTTCATATTTCTGCTTTATCCCCTCTGAGTCAGTGCCATGATGATAATAGCATTTTGCCTCTTCCCCTTTCTTAGTACTTCCTAACATTTGATGTACCTTATGACTTCTGCTGCCTGCAGAATTAGTGAATTAGAGTCATCAGACAAGTGGCCCTGCAGCCCCAGCCCTCTGGCTTCGGAGATGGCAGTTTCTTTAGACAAGACAAAAGCCGTGACCATTTCTGTATTTAGGCAAAAGTCTAATGAATGGCATCATTAATAACTCAGGATTTAAAATGTGGTGGAAGATATATGGAAATCAGTGGCATTTTTTTCAAAGATGGGATTAAACTTTCCATCATACAGTTGTCTCTGAGGAAAGATATGGACAGAATTTTCAGAAAATCTTTGGCTACATCAGTAAACCTTTCCTCCCTTTACAAACATACTTAGACTAACAACAGGTTAACCCACACTGTAATGCTCTCCTAGACTTGCTATTGCAGTTTTATTTCAAAATATTTTGCACTGAAGGCATGCTTAATGTTTTCTATCCTGTTTACATTCATTGAAGTGCTGTTGAGCGCAGTGTGATGCTTATTATTTTAATCATATTAATCCCTATTTGGGAGGTAAATTGTGTGCATTTATTGTGGGCATATTATCTCTTAGATTCGGTTTCCCCACTCCCTTTAGGAAGATGAAAAGTTACAGTGAAACAGCCTCTGCAGAGAGAGCTATAATGAGCGCTAGCAGAACACCACTGTTCCATTTCAGAGCCAGAGCCATGGAGTGATCTGTTTTTTACTTTTACATCTAAAGAAACACATTTATAGAGCTTATATTTTACTTGCAGGACTCGTGGACATCCACAACTATCTATATTTCAATGTGAGGGATCTAATCAAATTACCTTCAAAAAGCATGCAAATTGCTTTACTCTGAAGAACAGATGTGCAGGCTCAGTCAAGAGCTGAAATTAAGAAATAAGTCGAACAAATGAAACACACTTGTATCAAGTAGTTTTATTTAAGCGAGGGATTATAGCATATTATGAATTTTAAGAGATCACATCATCATTAGCGTGATCTCTAATTTTTTTTTTAAAGGAAAGGCAGATTTTCGTTCATTTTACTTTCTCCTTTGGGTTTTAAATTGTTCAAGAATAATATAAAAGCACAGCTTTGGCAGAAGGGGACTGAAATTTGATTTATTATCTCAATACAAGTGGAGACAGAGATAGCACACCAATTTGAAAGTACTGACTTAAGGGATTCACTGAGGAATCCTCAGAACTAGCAATTTTTGACCTTGATTGGCAAAGAAAATGTTAGATAAATAAAAAAGAACAAAGAGAGAAATAGGTATTCTGTTGTATACATTTTTAAGGATATTTGAAATTTTGAATGCCCGGTTTTATCTTCATTGTGTGGTTCAAATGCTTTGCTTTATAGCTCTGATGAAGCATTTGATCAGAAACAATTGTTACTCACCTAAAAGGTATTTAAATCTAACCATGAGTAGTAGAGCTTGTGGCTGTTTCTGAAACAGCCCTTTTCAGCCTTTTGTATGCTTAAGTCTTGTTTTCTTCTTGACATCCCATTGGTTCTAATTTTTATGAGCTTGACTGTGGGCAGAAAGGTACTGAATCTCACATCTGGAGGTGGGACTTGTGGCAGTCAGGCCAAGAGCTGCCTTTGGAAAGTGTGGGCTGATGCCATCAGTCACTTCCCTTGGCACCATTCACTTACTACTTCAGAATCACTCAGATTTTAGATAAAATTAGGGACGAAGAAGCAATACTTTGTCTTAGCATGTAAGCGCGATATAAACTAACCGCTAATGTGAAAAAAAAAAAGCAAAAGATTTTGATTGAAAAAGAAAAGGATGCACTGGATCAGTGAGCTGGTTTCAGTACATAGTGTAGCATTAGGAAAAAAAAGCAGGTGGAATAAAATTTGATAGCTTTCTAGACAGCTGTAACTACTCATCTAAAATGTGAATAAAATTACAGTCCATTTAAATCTGAATTTCAGTTGAAATATTTATGAATATGAGCATAGCACAAAAACAGAACAGTAAATGATCAGGGAGAGAATGATGCATGTTCAACAGGAAAGAAAAAAAGAGTATTTTACTTTGCTGTCACTTTAAAATGCTTCTCCTTCCTGTGACAATCCTCTTTTTCATACAGGCTTAATAATTATACACGGAAGGCAGCAGAAGGCTCTCCAGCAGTTTTGAAAACTAGGGCGTCTTACTATCTCTGTGACTGTCATTATGAAAACAGGACACTCATGAAACTGGGGCACCTGGTGAACTTACCAAAGATTTATATTGAAAAAACTAATGTTAAAAGCAGATAGATAATCTAAATGACAAACATTTTTAGAAAGCTAGATTATTCCTGTGTAAGTGATGGCAGGAATGGAATTTGGAAATTTAATGCCCATAGATTTGCATTCTGTCAATGCTGGTATACACACAAATTGTGTATTTCTGTAAGCCCATGGGCAGAAAGGCAATAGGCATTTGCAAATAGGAAAGTAGCCACTTCCAAGTTAGAAGAGCTGAAGTTGAGGCACTTAGTACACCTGACAGCAAGGCAACCTCTTCATCATCTGGATTGTGGTTTCTTGATACACCTCAGTAGTACAGTTAGTTCAAAGTCTGCCCCCAGAACTCCTCAAGAAGAGGAAAGAGTGATTTCACATCCCACCTCCACAAGCAGGAGTACTGGTGCAACCAGAGGAGCTATGGGGCAGCCCCATCAGCCAGGGTCACTGCAGCAATCTTATTCCTAGCTGATGTTGCATTTCAAACAAAATTCTATCTTCAGTTTTTACTCTACCATATTTGGAGGACTTAGTATTTCAGAATTTCTGTTTTCTTTGAAGTAAAGCCAAAACTTAAACAGGAGAAGTAAACCAGCTACTGCTTTCTTTGTTATTTTACGGTTTGGAGATCTTACCAAGAAACTTCAGTGCTCTTGATATATGAGCTCAACTCCCACCTTTGCTCTGTCAGAAGATTTGACACCAACAATGAAGCTAGGATCTAGTGTTCACAATGTCAAGACAAATTACCTTTTCAAAGTCAAGTACAGAAATATGTCAGTCCTTCCAGCTTGATAACAGAGAGATTTTATTGTTCATTTGATTTAAGGGCAAGAGTATGGAACAAACTAGAGTGGCTTAAACTTGCATGTTTTCAAATACCACTGTAATAGCATGACACTTCTAATTAAAACACAGTGGCTGTGGTGGGACAATGCAATGGAGCATTAATCACTGCATTCTGTGAAATACAACTCCATTCCAAAATTGCTTATTAACTGTTGTTCAGTACATAGTGCTGAGAAAAGTATGCTGGAAGAGCATTACCTCTCTGCTACTTATCATAGACAAAATCTATGGCACTGTGGAGTTAGAGACTGTCTATACCTCTTAATAAGGGGAATTTTCTGTTAGTGTTTACCAGTCTCTGCTGGCAGAGCTTAGTATCTGGACTTAGGAGGAGCGAGTACTAATTCAGGAGCTACTACATCTGTTCACACCTTGATTTTGACATTATCCATTTTAGAGGACAGAAACAACCTTTTTTCTGCCTCTTTCTATTTGTAGTTAGTTATTGTATTTGAAATATCCATGTTAATTTAGATCACCAAAGAAGAGAGTTTTGTATGTTTTGACATGAGAAAATTTATCTCGCTGCCTTTTGTTTGACCTCTCTCTTTTTTTAGTTCATATTTAAATTCACACAGAGTCTTTATCACAAAGGTTATCCTAACGCTCATCTTTTGTATTTGTCACTGGAACAACGTGTTCCTGTCTCTTGTATGAATATAGCACTCAAATCTCCTTGAAGATCTCCTCCTACAATGTGCTCTTCAACAAGAGGAAAGAATTATTTCAGCAGTGTTCCTTTTTAAAAAAAATAATTAAACAGAAAAAGAAAAACAGAATAAACCCTCTGTATTCAACAGAGATGAGGTCATAGCCAGGAATAGCTTAAGAAAGGGACTGAACCAGACTTGCTAAATTTGCACAGGGTTATGGATTAATATAACTTATGGAAGTCTGATATATTCTCCATTTATGACAGTTAGAACAGTGGAGAAGAGAGAACCATAAAAGTTGTAAGTTGCCCCATGCTAATGACAGTTCATTACAACAAATCTTCAAATGACAGATCTCTCATTGAGATTGTGGATGAGGGGGCACTTAATGGCTTTAAATGAAATAATTCAAATCCCAAATACGAACTTTATTAAATCTTGAAAATAATGTATATGATGAAATATTAACTGTGTAAAAATCATGCATTGCTGAAAATGAACAAAGATCTTGTTTTGCCATAGAGCATAGAAGATATCTTCACAGATACATAAAACACTTAGGGTTTTTCTTCTATTCAATAAACACAGAAAATTGCTAGGTTACAAGTGGAAAAGTATGAGCAGAGATGGTCATGTCCATGCTCGTATCTTTACTGGTAAGGTGCTCAAGTAACCAGGCAAATCACTTCATTGTTCATAAATCTGAATGCAGTCATCTTGAAACCTGCAAAATACATGTCCAAGGAAAGTAGGGGAACTTGCCCTCCAGAAATAACTACTCTTCTCCATTGACTATAGAGGGAGCCTAGAAGCTACCTTTGACCTGATGCATAACCTACGCTTAACAAGGTGGAGGTGTAATGCCTCTTGCTCATGTGTACAGCCGTGCACACTGTAAACAGACTGAGCTGGTCACAGTTTCAAATGACAGAGAGTAACTATGACTTTGCGTGTCTTTTCTTTCTTCTATATCTTGAGTAGTTATACTCAGCAAATATCCATCTTCAATTTTTTTTTTCTCCCTGCCCTGCAAGAGCAGTTTTTTTCCAGCCAGGTCCTAAAACTTCCTGCTTAGTAAAGACTTTCTAAACAAGGAAAAGTGGAAAGCTACATGAAGCTCATAGAGGGGTGCATCCCTATGGTTACAAGTAGGTAAAGAAATTTTTAGTACAAACATAAGGCTTCTTCACTCCTTTTTCTCTTCAAAAAATAAAAAAAAGAAGTGTAATTTTTATTCTTAGTTTGTACTAAATTTGCCTTGATGATAACAAATTTTGAATTATCATTTTCTCTTTAAAAATATACCTCTGAACTCTCTGCAAAATATCATCCAAGTACAAAAATGTAACAACAGATGTTAGTCTTGCAGATGTGCTGATCAAAACAGAGGGAAAATAGGAAGATTTATCTTGCTTGCAGTGCACTTGACAGCTGCTTAAAAAAAATCCCCATTCATCTGTATTGGAACAGTTTAACAGTCTACACAGTTTGATGGCTTTTACAGCTTAAAATTGATTCTTACCCTTCTGACAACTCACTGTTTGGATCCAACATGGCACAACAATGGAACTAGGCAACAGTGATTAACAGATCCTATCTTTTCTAGTCAGCAAGCCTCTTCAAAGCCACTGTTAAGAGAGGTTCTTTCAGAAATTGGAAGGTGGTCACCCAAGGTGCCCATGCAGAATGATGCTTTCAGTGATGAAGGATGGGGTGGAATAGATTCATTCCCATTAGTTCAGTTTCTTCCACTCCAGAATAGAAATAAAGCTTCTAGAAACTCCCTGTAACCGTAACAGTTATTTTAGGACTGATAAATGATTCTTCATTTTGAGAAAAAAAAAAGTTTCAGTTTGTCACCAGGACCGAGGAGCAAAATGATGTCCGGCTTTTACCCAAGACAAGCCTATTTATTTCGCAACTCTGACTCCTCTTTTAAACAAGGCTATGTGGTCCCTTAGGTCTCACATTGACTCTTTTAGCAACTGCAGTGCAGCCTGACACCTTGTGTAGCTAGGGCACAAGTCAAGTTTGCAAAAACCTTTAAAAACAAGGTATTAATTATTAAGACTCTCTTCAGCTCTAAATGAAATGAAAAACAAAATATGCACGCACGTCTGTGCTGGCCGCATTACTCACTTCTCTGGCTTCATTCAGTCCCTGCACCAGGTGATCACCTTCCCAGTAAAGCGTTCGGAGACCCTGGTCCTGGTTTGAAACTCTAGTCAGCATGTTTGCACATGCTTTGTCCCCGTTGGTTACCAGATGTTAAAAAGTTAACTTCCATTTGTTGACTGTCATTGTTGTCTCCAAGATAGCACCATATCTTGTCAGTCTCCAGGTAGACATGTCTAGACAGGTCTGAATGCACTCCAATCAGACCGAAACTTTCATTTTCTGGCCTGGAGAAGACATGAAGCACATCTGATGCTGAGTATATACTAACATAAGGGAAACATGCTGTATGCATTGTTCCATTCTTTAAAATTGGCATATATTTTCTTTAAAATAGTCATACATTTAAAAATAGTATTATTTTAATACAAACACGTAAGAAAATTGTCTTCAAAGGTGTTTCTTTAAAGCCTAATCTTTTACTAGAGTGGATGTTTCAGAAAAAACACATCAGATTTTTATCATTTGGCCTCTTAAAAAAAAATACAAAACCCAACCAAAACACCAAATACAACAACGGTGTTTGAAAATTTCAGACCAGATCTGTCCTTGTTCCTTCATGCAGATGGGAAGGGCCATATTTTGCTCTTGACACTATCACAGGGACACTCATATATATGCCCATGGCACATCAGGATTTATAAGGGGGGTGGGGCAGGAAGAGACCATATGGTTCCACATACCCAGGAAGGGACTGTGAGATCACAGCTCATCTGAAAGCTGCTAGGCACTTGCCTACTGACTATTCCAACAAATGCGAAGATGCTGAGCTGGTAACACAACTCTATTATCAATATTATCAAGGAGGAAAATAAAAAAATAAACCAGTACTTTTGACTCCAAACATCTAGGCTTGGTCTTTTCCTGAAAATTACCTGCAAAACATTTGATTGAAGAAACCTTATTTTGAGCAGGCATACAGTTGTATGTATATACTATCCACAGCAATATTGTCAGGCATTTCATGAAATCATGCCCATAGGATAACATCCAGAATCCACTTTAGTCTTGTCCTTCTCCATCCCAATCACAACCCTACAAAAAGTCAGCTATCCTGGCCTTCCCACCTCCAGGTGAGAGGAATCCACTTGGTTTCAGTCATAGATACAGAAATTCTTTGCAAGATATTTTGTCAGGGATCTTGTCCCTGATGCTATTTTATACACTGAGAGTTTGCACAGTATGGTTCTTAGTATCTTTGGGCAGGATAATACAGTACAAACTGACATAAGAAAGTGAGACAAAGCTCTAATTTTGCAAAGGTACATCCTGGAAAGTGGAAAACAGCAGTTCAGAGGTAAGCAAATCTGTACAGTGCCTAGAAATCAGACATACTCTGATTAAATCATAGCTCTAATAATATGTGCATTAATTTCCAAGGTGATTTAAATGGGTACCTCAGTGTTTTTGCAGGTACAGGTGGAGACGTTGAAACCATGTTGTTTCTCAGACCTCATCACTCTATATTGCTGCCTCTTCAGGAAAGTACACAAAGTCACCAGTCACCTTTCAAAGGTTTGACAGGTGTGTCTTATCACATCAGTTAAATCCATGCAAGAAAGCCTTTGGCTAGGAAACCGGCAGCCAAGCACAGTAGCAACACAGTGGTTAACTCCTTCTGGCCTCACGTTCACCTCTAACAATCAGCCCACTAATACACTGATTAAACATAGAATATTTATAAGAGCAGAAATATGAACAGAGGGAGGACTGAAAAACAACCATCAGAAGATCATGCTGGCATTTTTTCGTTCAGAGCTGATTTTCATCTAGAAGTTTACTCAGTCACTCTCACCTTACAAACACTGCTGTATTGCATAATGAAAAGCTGGCTGTAGGGTGACTTTTATCGTTCCTTGTCTGTGCTCTGCTCTTTCTGTGTATCATAGAAAAGAGGGCTGCATATGCTTTATGGGAAATATCGCTCAATTCTTTGAAGGAGAGTTAATAGCCTCATTCCTAATTGCTTCCCCTGTGAATGTAAGGAACATCTTTGACATCCTGCTGCAGTTTGTATTGTGGCTCAGCTTGGCACAGGCTTTCTGAAGCCAAGGAAAATGTGCGCAGGGTGTTCGTCAGGCAGACTTGGGTATCTTCTGCCCAAACTGACACAACATTAGGAAATCCCATAGCCAGGGATAGGTAACCAGGGCAGTGTGGTTGTGCCAACATTGCTCTGGGACCAGTCACAAGAAAGGGAACACCAGTTTGTGCCTGTTGTAGCAGCTTCTGTGGTAAACATATCTGCAGTCTAGGAGTATGACCAAGAAATGCAAGTTTTCTTTATAAAGACCATGTGCATACAACGTAGAAACTAGTGTTGGGTAGATAAGACGTTTGGGTCTCAGGTTACAAATCTACAAGAATGTTATCTATACTGCAGATGTAAAGTTATGCCAAACAATCCTGCCCTCTGGCATCATTCAAACCAGCCATTAAGATACTCTGAATTTCATCCAGAACTTGGTTAGAAGCCAACCTCGGGGCCAGAGCATGTGAAAGAAGGCTTAGATATAGAAGCCAAGGGCTTGCAGAAAGAATTAATTAATTTTAAAAATCATGATCATTATAGCTGTTCCCTTTTAGACATCTGTGAGGGAGTTAATTTGTAATGGATAACTTTCTAGTCCTTTTTGGAAATAGAGACACCATATGTCAGAGTTGGTTTTCTGATAAGTTGCATCTTTGGCTGACTTTTTAAAAGTTTCTGCTTCCCATTTGTTTTTCCTGAGATAAACTGAAAATTAGTTAAGATACATGCAGCAACTGAGCCCTATATCCCTGTTAAATGAGGATCAGCTTTTATTTTTCTTGGTCCTTGACTTTGTGATTCTTAGTCCTGAATTATTTTCTCAGATAAAAATCAAGGTGGGAGAGTTGTACAGCTCTATCTGCTTTTAGTGATGTGATCTGGCTTTAAATGTGGAAAATACTATACAGCCTTCCCCCCCGAGATGATCCTGTAAATTGTGCGTTAGGTTGTGAAGACTTAAGCAGCTGTTTACCACTGAGTTTCTCAGGAGTAGCAGTGACACCAGCAATTCTTGAAGATGTGCTTAAATACTTAGCTGAATTTTAAAAAGTTGATAACATATGTACTACAAACCATTTATTTTTTATCATTTCTTAATTTTATTAAGCATTTTGGCCTCTTCTTCATTCTGCCAAAAAAATGTGGTGTACCACCAGAGATGGAATCTGCCTGCAAGCAAATATAGCAATGAAAATTATTGCACTGCCCCAGAGCATCAAGGGAAATGTTCAGTCCAAAGCATCTGGGTTTAGTGGTACAAAAATTAAAAGAATAATAAGATGAAATCTGCTTGAATGTCAAGAATAATATTGTTCAGACTGTGCTTTGTCGCAATGCATCAGTTCTTGTGGCATTATGTAATGCTACAGCACCTTTCTTAACTTAATTCGGCACAAATCCTAATGCAATACCTCACATTTTAATCAAAAGTTGAGAACAACATTTTATCTCTCATTTTCTCCTAAAAAGAATTAATGACAACATGAACTGGAAGAAAATGAGTAGGCAAAATAATCTGGGTAAACTCAGAGAATATAATTTTTTTTCAACGTGATTAATGCTGTCAGATAAATATTTCTCATCTCTATTAGGGTGGAATAAATGGAATTTCAGCATAAGAGATACAAGAGCCAGGGACTGAACACCCTATGTGGCACTGATGAGTGGCAGCTGGCCATGGGATGATTTGAAGGATACAGCAAAGGGATCTTTTTAATCTTTTTATTTTCAGCTTGGGGGGGGGATTTTCTTTCTCCTTGTGTTGAAAATGTAGGTTCCATTTTTGATACTGAAATATTAAATCCCACCTTTTATCATTGTTCTCCATCCAGAAAGAAAAATAATCTCCACATTTTCTGGGGGTGTGTTTTGCTTTTGTGTATGCATTTCTACTTAAATTTTTCTGGGCACAAAGGCCATAATTCCCTGATCTAGCAGAAGTCAGATCTTCCTGAAACCTAGGGAATTTCATTTTAGGTCGATGAGGTACTGAATTTTCTTTCTGTACTGTGAATCTTTTGACAGTATCAGTCCCCAGCTTCAACAGTAAATATACTAAGCTTTAAAAAATGACTAAATTAGGTACAAAGCCACGGGGAATTTCCTATTACTTCTGTAAATGTAAGGATCTCCTGCTGATTAAATGTCCTGTAAACATTCTTAGACAGTTAGTCATGCAGGCTGATTGTACAATAGGACTAAAGAAAAACACCTGCTTAGCTGAATAAGATATCCTGGAAACATTTTTAAAGTAGAAAACTGGCTCTAAGAACTACCACAATTATAACACTGAGAGGAGAAGAATAGCTGGATGATCTTGAGCGTATTGTGCATCTGTCCTCTTCTGGCTTCCTTCATCCAACAGAACTTTAACTTAAATTATCTGAATCCTTTCTGCAATCCCTCAAGGTATTTGTACCCAGATGACAGGGTAAAATAGACTATTACTTTATTACTGAATAAGTTCAATGAATGGGAGCAATGTAGTAAAACATTGCATCTTAGGTATATAGAAGTAGATGCATTTAAGTAGATTCCATAACTGAGGACATTACACCTCTGTGAAGTATTGATGATGTCATACCAATATTAAACTTAATTTAAGACTTTAATATTTGATCTTTGGTGGAAAAGAAATATTGAGGAGGAGGTTGAATCAAACAGTATTAAGCCATCTTCCACATCAATGGAGCTGTTGACAATATTTCTGAATTCCCTTCCACCGATGTGCCCCCACCATCCCTGCAGTGCACACTGGGAATAGATGGAGAAATATTTCCTCTGCTCAGAACTATTCTGCTTCTTCTGATGAGCCCACAGGACCTAGAAGTCAGCCCCACTAAGCAGAAGGAGAAAGTCCTTCCCTGCCTCTTCCTTGCAGGAGGGATCTTGAGACTGATTTCAAACATGGATATCTTTTCTGGAGATTCATATGATTTCTGAATTGCCTTCAAGTTCCCACCTTGGGACTGTAAAGAGTAGGATGGTGCAGCTCAAACTTTGGCTGCGCTTTCTCCTTCAGTTACCATTTTCTCCTTGTCCTTAAGCTACCCTCAAGGTGGCATCCTGCTAGACTTTAGCTAAATGTTTGTATAGATGAGGGCACTTTGTTCTTTTATGATTCATGGAAATGTACTGGCCCATTAGCATCAGCAAGGATAAAATCCACTTTTCCTTTCATTTAAATAAATGTCTTGCATCTGTATGACTGCATCAGTCTGACAGTTTTAATACTGATGTACCTTTCTTAAGTACATACAAAATCAAAGCCAGAGGACAAATTGTACAGTAAACAGGCAACTCTATAATTATTCTAACTGCAGAACATAAAATGAAACAGACTGATATTACAAAAGGTGTTGACATATTTAGATTTCCATAGGGCATCCGAAATGTTATACTACGCTAAATGATTTAGGAGACTGAATGAAATGAAAGAAACATGCCTTTCATTAGAAAGGTATGTCTCTACTTATAATCATAAGAGGTAAATCACTTTAAAGGGACACTTTTTTTAATGAGATCCTTCTAGCCTTTGGAAAACAACATAAAAACAATTTCTTTTATTATTATACAGCTTTCTGATATTCAAAGACTGAGAAAATTGGAAGCATAATGAGAACATAGTTTGGGGATATTCTAATTTGCTCAGTAAAGTGGAAATTTCAGCACCAACTGAAGTGTACAACCAAAACCAGAAAAATGGAATAAGACTTTAGAACATGCAGGATAAGACCTGCTAGCCTAGGAAGAAATGACTCTAGAGCTAAATATTTAGAGTAATATAATTTCTTGTGCAATGTTGTGATCAAGAGATTAACTTGATAGCATGGATGTATGCATTAGCTGATGAATTGTGTGTAGAGACACTGTGTGTAGAATTTGGCTGCCTGAACAGATGTCTAGTGCAATATGAAGTGCTGTTCAGCACCCAAAACACCCAAGCAAGTAGCACAGATATGGTACAGGACCTACCAGAGGTGACTGATTTGAGGTGACAGCTGGAAGCTAGGCAAGATACACTTGTACATCTAAATCTTCCTAGACACCTACACTTAAGAAAACAAACCCTATCTGTATTATTAGTGTATTTTAGTACAAATTTAACTACTACCAGGACATACTACTGTGTTTACTTTCAACAGCTCAAGAGAGAATGTAAAGACAACACAGAGAAGATGTAATGAGTGAGGAGAAGTATCTTATCATTAAAGCTAATGGGAACTCACCAAATATTTCAAGACCTTGAAGAAATGTACAATTGACCATAGACTTGAGTTTTCACATGGGAAATTCAAGTCAGAGAATACACTGTTTTTCAATGTAAAAGACAAAATACAGCTAACTGCAAGTCAAAATTAGATACTTTCTTTCAAAAAATTGAGATGGGAGTTTTCAAAAAGATGTTAAGGGAGGAAGAGCTTTGTTTGCTTGTTTTCACCTCTTAGAGGAAAATGGTAACTATGTTTGAATACTTCTCTAAAAGAGCAGCTCTAGATAAAACAAAAAAGGTTTGGTCTTTGTAATGACTATGGTAAGGACAGAGGTTTGTTGTTTGTTTGTTTGTTTGTTTGTTTGTTTGTTTGTTTGTTTGTTTTAAATCAGACTTCATGCTCCTCTTGTGTAATTATAAAGTAAAACTTCCTCAATATCAAATTATAGACATGAACATATGGGTTCATGTTGACGATGACATTGAGAAGCTGGAAAAATCTGTTGACAAGAATCTCATGATGTTCAACAAAGCAAAAAGCAATAATTGTCACTTGGAGAGGAGTAAACTCATGTGTCAGCACAGGCTGGGGACTCACCAGCCAGAAAGAAGTTTTAAAGAAAAGGCCTCTAAGGTTGTGGTAGGAAACAATTCAACCTTTGACCTCATGGCAAAGAAGGCCAGCTGTGTGATGGCCTGCATTAGGAGGAATATTGCCTGCAGGTTGAATGAGGTGATAATTCAAATCTGCTCAGCACTGGAAAGACACATCTGGAATATTGGATCCAGTCCTAGACTCCCCAGTACAGGAGAAACATGAGCATGCTGGAAGGAGCAGAGAGAAGGGCCACAAAGATATGAGGGCAGGCTTATCTGAATTCAGCCTGGAGGGGAGTAAATTCAGAGTGATCTTACCCATTAGCCTTATGAGGATCCTTATGAGGAACCTTATNTTCCAACCTGGTTATTCTATGATTCTATGAGTTAAAATACCTGTTGGGGGAGGTAAGGAAAAAGGTAGGCTCTTTTCAGTGGTGTCTAGTGAAAGAACAAGAGGCAATGGACTCACACTGACATTCCATTTAATGGTTAAAAATCCCACAAACCTCTTATTTAATGTGAGGATGTTTGTGGGAGTGATGCCAAGTATATGGAAGATTAATTGGGACAAAGATAAAGCATAAAGCAGGTATCGAGCATATCAGAATAAATGTGATTAAAAGACCAGGTGTTCCAAAAAAAGACACTCAGGATAATGGGTTTTGTGTGTCTGAGAACATCAGGCTGGGAAATCTGCCTGAGAATGACAGTCACAAGAGTGTTGGTATGAATGAGGCAATACAAAATACCATGTTTTGTCTTAGTTCAGAGACCAATAAACTGTAGAAATCTGCTTGAAATCACAGAATCACAGAATCACCGGGTTGGAAGAGACCCATCGGATCATCGAGTCCAACCATTCTCACCAAACACTAAACCATGTCCCTCAGGATCTCGTCTGCTTGTGACTTAAACACCTCCAGGGAAGGCGAATCAACCACCTCCCTGGGCAGCATATTCCAATGCCTAATGACCCTTTCCGTAAAATACTTCCTCCTAATCTCTAACCTAAACCTCCCCTGGCGGAGCTTGAGGCCATTCCCCCTTGT
>WAAB01023818.1:0-13141 GCA_013389865.1 Piaya cayana | reverse complement strand
CCTCCTAATCTCTAGCTTAAATCTCCCCTGGCGGAGCTTGAGGCCATTCCGCCTTGTCCTGTCCTGTGTCACTTGGGAGAAGAGTAGTCCACACAAATGCTCATGAGCAGATAGGAGTAGCTTTTGAATGTGCTGGAAAGTTTCTTTGGATAATTGTGATGCAGCAAATGGGGCCAAGGCAGATGTGCAAGGAAATACCGCCTGAGATCAAATGGTGGCTGACATTAAGTTTTCTCTAAACATGAGTATCTGAACTCAACATTGACTCAGAATTGCTAAGATGTAGGCACTGGTCACTTCTGGCCAACATTAGTGGCTGTGTTTTTGCAGTCATATCTCTGATTTGGGAGAGTGATAGCACTGAACCAGGCAAATTATATTTCTCAGGAAAGAAAAAAAAATCATCTTTGTATAATGCATAGAAAATAGGAGGGAAAGATACTGAAGAGGAGGCTGAGAGGAGACCACATTGCTCTCTATAACTCCCTGAGAGGAGGTTGTGGAGAGGAGGGAGCTGGGCTCTTCTCCCAAGTGACAGGGGACAGGACAAGAGGGAATGGCTTCAAGCTCCACCAGAGGAGATCTAGACTAGACATTAGGAAAAAAATTTTCACAGAAAGGGTCATTGGGCACTAGAATTGGTTACCCAGGGAGGTGGTTGATTCACCTTCCCTGGAGGTGTTTAATGGACAGGTGGACAAGGTGCTGAGGGACATGGGTTAGTGTTTGATAGGAACGGTTGGATTTGATGATCCAGTGGATCTCTTCCAACCTGGTTGTTCTGTGATTCTATGATTCTATATTATGGTGTATCCTCTATCCATTGCTATTTTTATTTGTTTAAAGACTTCTTTCCTCTTCCAGCCATATGTCGGCCCTAGGTGATTTATTCAATGTCCTTTCTCGCAGCTGTCTAAAAGGGCAAGCTATTTCATTATAAAATAACTTTAATGTCCTCTGCAGAGTGGGAACTCACTAATAGTCCTCCTTTGTGGGCCAGTCCTACGGCAGGAGAACTGTCTTGACCCATCTTCTCTGAGTCTTCTCCGTGGCCATGGAAGTCACTGCGTAGAAGGGCTCTTTCAGTTACAATATAATCATCTACAGAAGTAGATAAGCAGAGGTAAAGACAACACAAAGCTCATTTTCATTATATCTACCAAAAATTTTCTTTTCAGATCATAAGCTATAAGTTTGTGTTTATTCACTCTGAATAGAGATAATGTCTTATATCAGGTTTTAATTCCCTCAGTCCAACAAGGACAATAAATTTCTACCCTGACACATGGAATTAGATCTTGTCTGTATCTGATTAATGAAGTTTTAAAAAGCTAGTAATTTTCCTTGAGTATATTAACAAGAACATCCAAAAAATCAGTTATGTAATTCGAGACAATTTTACCAAGTTTTGCTTTTCCAACGCGCAGTCTCTCTAGTCAAAATACATGTAGGTTATTCTTTTAAACCACACTGCAAATACAACCTTAAAATGAGCACCTGAAATGTTTCTTTTTAACTGTTGTATCTTTAAAGAATTTGAATCAGAATTGGAGCCTTGGCTCTAATGAAATGAGAAAGCAAAGCAGTCAGCTAAGACATGGCTTTTTTCTTTTTTTTTTCTTTATTTTTTTTCATCAGTACATGTAGAATTATGATTGCACAGGTAGAATATCAGCTCCATGTGTCAGGGTGATCGGTCTCGCAATCAAATGCAGGATCATTTTTTACCATAAATGCATTAAAAGAAAAATCAGTCACACAGATTTGCCTTTCAACAGAGCAGCAGGCTGAGTCCTATTCATAAAAAAATCGACTCACGGTTTGGGGGAAACTACAAATCACTTCCAGAGCATTATTCATTAGATTGTCCTTTGTACCCCTCCAAGGAAGATCTAGTTTGAATTCTTATGTATTCTGTCTGCTGTTACACTAACAGTGGTGGGCGGGGAAGACAGAAGGAAAGAACAATATCCTTGGAAAGATCAGTTGGCTGCTGCTTTTGAGGGGTAAGTGGGTGTTTTCAGTAAGCAGGTTTTCATATTTGCTTTTCATGGCAGGCAGGCATTGTAATTGGATGCACGGTAGATTATCCGAGTTTGGGTTTATTGATTTTTATTATGATTTAGCTGGAAGACTCTGCCTTCTAGCACTGTGAATTCATCATTAGCATTGCTATGAAATAGTTCATATTAGTGATGGTGCATAAAACTCTTCACTGAACTTTGGACCAGTTCTATGTAAGCACTAGGCAGCTCTGTATGGAAAATAGTAATACATATTCAATAGGAAACTGAAATGGCCAAGTCTCAGTCTCTACCCTAGGAGAGAGAAGCAAGAGAGTTTCAAAACTTACCCAAAAACTATAGTTGCCTAGGAACACATATGCGTCCACCTTGAAGAAGCAAAAGGATTATGTTCATTTACATCTTGCAACAAAAGGGGCTAAATTCCTTCTGTTCCTCTGCCTGCTCTGCAGTGTCAGAAGGGGAGAACTGCTATGTCCGGACTGGCTGCAGCCCCACACAGAGATGAACAGAGAAGAAAGATGATTCCTTTGCAAGTTGGTCTCTGCTGGGCTCTAGCTGCCTCATTTATCACTCTTGCAGTATTTGTTTTAGCTACTTTAAATCTACTGCCAGTATGACACCCTCTAAAAACACAGCATGCAGGACCAGGTGGTGGAACAGCAGGCAGAGGCTCCCAAGTGACAGGGGACAGGACGAGAGAGAATGGCCTCAAGCTGCACCAAGCGAGGTTCAGGCTCGACATAAGGAAAAAATTCTTCACATAAAAGGTCATTGGGCACTGGAACAGGCTGCCCAGGGAGGTGGTTGATTCACCTTCCCTGGAGGTGTTTAAGGTGTGGATGGATGAGGTGCTGAGGGACATGGGTTAGAGATTGATGGGAACGGTTGGACTTGATGATCCAGTGGGTCTCTTCAACCTGGTGATTCTATGATTCTATGATTCCTTAGGCATCAGGATGGGCTGTGGAGAAGACAATGACTCCACTGCTTTGATACTGCTCCAGAAATCCCCACTTGCTGCTGAGCAGGACTAGGGGATGCAGACCTGTAGTTGTGCCTGATGTGGTTTCTCACTGTCCTGTTTACCTTAGTCTTAGGAGAGCTGCAAAACTGGGCAACACAGCTCTCCGTGTCTCTAACTCCAGATCTCCATCTCAGCTCTTGTTCCTCTCTGCTTTCCCAGAACACCATGGGACTGGTAACAGTTTTTAGCCCTGAGGGGCAACGTGCTTTTGGTTTCGCTGCTGAAAAGAAGTGAGCTGGCTCTGTGAACCCTGTGCTGCCTGTTGGAAGGATGGATGCCACCTGCATAGATTTGGGCACCTCTCCAGGTGGATCCTGAAGCGAATACATCAAGCTTTGTATTGCAGTGGCTTGGATATAGACCACCAACTGTTCTGCTGCCTCAGCTAAGAGGGTGATGAAGTCTGATGAAAGGCAGAGTGGGCAGCTTCTCTCATGAGTTGTTTCATTGCCAGTTGCTAGAAGTTACAAGTCTGTGTGTCAGCTACTTTGCAAAAAAACTTCAGGTCAAGTTGTTGCGTGGAATTTCTCTCCCTTCTTTCTTAGTGCAAAATTCCTACAAAATTCTGTAACTTGAGCTTCGTGGAAAGTATCTGATATTTACTGGCA
Organism: Piaya cayana; assembly: GCA_013389865.1. Lineage (NCBI taxonomy): Eukaryota > Metazoa > Chordata > Aves > Cuculiformes > Coccyzidae > Piaya > Piaya cayana. Next base: position 9,482 of record WAAB01023818.1, on the reverse strand, counting down.
ATGTTCACACAAATACGTGACATAAACCCATGCACGAGAAGTTATCGAGCATCAAAACATAGATTTTCTTCCAGATGGTTCCTGACTCACGTGGAAAAGTAGTAGTATCAGAAAATCAGGCTATCACTCCAAACTGGTAAAGTTTTGCAAAAAAAAGAAAGGTAATTAAATGTCAAACTGCCTCAAAAGGTCATTTTTTTAGAACATCAAATTTAAATCATATATCTAGACTTGGAAGCATCAGAATATTTAAATTTTTTGGTAAAACTGTCTTTTCATTTCCAAACACATCTTGTCTACACAGGCTTTTATCAGCTTTGTACAGATACTTAAATTTTTAATACCCACACACGTATGCATGCTCAAAAATAAGAAAAGAAAGATAAGTTTATTTCTATTTGTTGCAAATACTATAGGATATGAGATGGTGAGGGTTCAGAACGTTTCAAGGAGCAAAAATTTCACTTGTATTTTACCATAGGATTAGATCAGCGTCTGGTCCTCTTCTGTGGAGGCAGCTGATAATCCTCAACAGAAGGAGAACTCATGCCCTCCTAGCAGTCAGTGGCATTAGAACCAGAGATATTAAATTAATTTCGTGGTGAGGTCTTTTCCCTAGCAATTTAGAACTAAAAGGCAAGTGGAATTAATGAAACACTAACTCTCATTTGGTTCAGCTGCCAAAGCCAGGTGAAACCTTTTCTGCTTTGAGTCTATTCACGTTTCCTTCTGAGCAAATAGGAAACGCTTCAAGATATTAAAAATGCCCAGATAGAAGTGTAATAGAAATACTTGGGTAGATAATTTAGTGTCAGAACTGCTTCTCAATTGAATGTTCTTTTGGTGATTCCCATGAAACATCTGGGACTCTTTAAATTTCTTTCCCCAGGCATTGAAGTAGAATTGATCGCCCACTGTTTTAAGAGAACTAATCTAATGTTGTGATTAGTTAAAAACCTTTCAGAGGAAACAGATGAAACAGAAATAGATTGAAAGCACTCTGGTGTCTATAGGAGTTAACACAAACCTGCTGCTCCTCTCTGTGATTCCTAATAGAATTCTGCATGAAGCAGGTTGTAACCTTTCTTCCAGCACCTAATGGAAATATATTGTATCATTGTCCTACCTTCAAGAGCAAGACACTCACCTTCTGTTCCATGACTCAATAGTGAGTAATAAGGGGAATGAATTATCAAGCAACAGGAGCTGGTTTTACTAATGAATTCTGGGTTTTGTCACCATGCTCCTTCATATAGTGGGGAGAGGGGCGTTAGAGGAAAAGAGGAGGGGTGGACGAGGCTCTGAGGGGCATGGTTTAATATTCGATAGGAATGGTTGGACTCAGTGATCCAGTGGGTCTCTTCCAACCTGGTGATTCTATGATTCTATGAAGGAAATGACAGGGAAATGATATTTTGGCTGATGAGGAGAATCTGAGCTTTCAGGACACTGGTCTAACAGGCTCAAATACTTCCCCAAATGGTTTCAGTTACTACAGGCCAGTGCTTTATTAATGCTACAAATAAGAATAAAGTGTATTTGCCTGTAATATTTTCCAGCTTTGTCCCACACTATGAGTAACACCACACAGATGGATTTGCATTAATGCAGAAGAACCAACCAACATTACACCCTGATGAGGAAGACGGTAGACTCCCAAAGCCTGTCTTGGCCAAGAGCTTAGGCATTCATACAGGCTCAGTCTGGCACTGTAGGAAGGCTGCCAGACCAAACACGCAGAAAATCTCGATGCTCTGCAGGACCCTATTTTTAACGATTGTAGTGGATTCAGTCAGAGACTGACTATGTTTTGGGCACCCAATGTTCATTGCAATCCTGTATGGCTAGGTACTGGTGTGACTTTAAACGAAATTACCTTGTTTTTGCAATCACTTTGTTGTAAAATAATTTGAAGACAAATGAAGACAAAGAAGATTGTAAATTTAGAGGTCCTGGACACACACACAGGACATACAGGCTTCTTTGGTTTCCATGATAATAAAATCTAACCTTGAAGACTTAATGTGGATGAGTTCCAAAGTTGAATTGGATTTGCCTGTTTTCTCTTTTTGCACAGTAACTCGGGGGACAGAGCACTGGAAACGCATGGTGAGCTCTTCCCATCCCTGTCTCAGAGGTTCATCTAGGTAAGGCTGCACGAATTCATTGTGAATTACTCTTGATGAACAACTCTCTGAGTTTTGAGTATTGTCCAAACCATGCCAGTCCTTTTTTTTCGAGAAGGAGAGCCTAGAAGAGGAACAAACCTATGAAAATGTAAGCAATTCAGAGGAGGTTTTCCCATCTGCTTCACAGAAACATGTCAGGCATGTTTCTGACAGCACAGTGAGGCAACAGGCTGAAATGCTCACATTTCTCTTGTCTCACACATCGTGAAAAACCAAACCAAACCAAACCAATAAAATTCATATCCTGAGGCATACATTCATTATGCTACAAGAATTACTATGGATAATTTATTTGTTTGCTGAAATGAATAATTGATTTTTTGTCCGATACCCACACCAACAAATGAGAAGAAAAATCAGTTCTGATAACATTTAATTAGGGAGGGTTACTGTTTAAACAAACAGAAAAACATTTCTTCTGTATCATACTAATGTTCTGTTCAGTCTGAAATATCCTTATTCTTATTCTATGCTAGTATGGAAAACAAAGGAATTTATACTCTTTATTAAAAATACATTTGAGTTCCCTGATCTGGTAAGACAGTGGATCAGTACAGCCACATTGCAAACTCTGTTCCCAGGTTTAATCTCTCCCAAGCGATGTTGGGGAATACTATAGAGAGAAGGCTATCAAATTTGATAACTTTTTATTTATGATGGAGAACCTGCTTCTGAGTCTTATTTGATCGCTCCTTGAATCCTGTGTTCAGTTCTGGGCCCCTCAACACAAGAAGGATGTTGAGGCTCTGGAGCGAGTGCAGAGAAGAGCAACGAAGCTGGGGAAGGAGCTGGAGAACAGGCCTGATGAGGAACGGCTGAGAGAGCTGGGGGTGTTTATCCTGGAGAAGAGGAGGCTGAGAGGAGACCTCATTGCTCTCGATAACTACCTGAATGGGAGCTTGTAGAGAGGAGGGTCATGGCCTCTTCTCCCAAGTGACAGGGGACAGGATGAGAGGGAATGGCCTCAAGCTCTGCCAGGGGAGGTTCAGGCTCAACATTAGGAAAAAATGATTCACAGAAAGGGTCATTAGGCACTGGAACAGCTGCCCAGGGAGGGGGTTGATTCACCTTCCCTGGAGGTGTTTAAGGTGCGGGTGGATGAGGTGCTGAGGGACATGGTTTAGTGTTTGATAGGAATGGTTGGACTCAATGATCCGGTAGGTCTCTTCCAACCTGGTGATTTTATGATTCTATGATTCTGAATTCTATGGAAGTGACCCACAAAGACAGAGCTCAACTCCTGACCTGCATAGGACAACCCCAACATTCACACCATGTTTCTGAGGGTGTTACCCAATTGCTACTTGAATATTGTCAGCCCTGGCACCATGACTGCTTCCCTTTCCTGCCCTCCACCATCCTCTTATTGAAGAACTTTTCCCTAATATCTAACCAAAACCTTCCTGTTGTTCCCTCAGGTCCTGTCAATGGTTGCCAGAGAGAAGAGATCACCAATTGCTCCTCCTCCTTCCCTTGTGAGGAAGAAGTAAACGGCAATGAAGTCTCCCCTCAGCCTCCTAATTTGAAAACCCATGGAGAGCTAAAGGCTTCACCCAGAACAGAATAGAAGAACTCACCTCTAAGAATAAACTTGTAGGTAGGTTGAAAACCTTGTCCTTTAATTAGTGTCTCTTTTACATTTCTCATGTCTTTACGATTTTACATTTCAAATTCTTATCAATAATTATCTCATGTATTTTATCTCTTGAGGGCTAGACCTATACCATGTAAGACCTTTTTTGGGACAAGACAAAGTCCCAGAGATCCCTTGTCCCAGCCAGACCTTCCACACCCATTTCTACACTCCCTGTAGCCACATATGATATAGTGCCAAGCAACCCTCTTTTTTTCTAGTGAAAAATCTTCTATTTTCAAGGATATTCTCACTGTAAGAACAGGGAGTTTTTCCAAACTGAATCTCATAGCCAGATGCTCAGTGTATTNATCAGAAAATGTCCCGAGATGGAAGTGACCCACAAAGATAGAGTCCAACTCCTGACCTGCATAGGACAACCCCAACATTCACACCATTGTTCTGAGTGTGTCACCCAATTGCTACTTGAATATTGTCAGCCCTGGCACCATGACTGCTTCCCTTCCTACCCTCCACTATCCTCTCATTGAAGAATTTTTTCCTAATATCCAACCGAAACCTTCCTGTTGTTCCCTCAGGTCCTGTCAACGGTCTCCAGAGAGAAGAGATCAGCAATTGCTCCTCCTCCTTCCCTTGTGAGGAAGAAGTAAACGGCGATGAAGTCTCCCCTCAGCCTCCTAATTCGAAAATCCGTGGAGAGGTAAAGGCTTCACTCAGAACAGAACAGGAAGAACTCACCTCTAAGAAGAAACTCATAAGTAGGTTGAAAACTCTCCTTAAATTGGTGTCTTTTACATTTCTCATGTCTTTACGATTTTACATTTCAAATTCTTATCAATAATTATCTCATGTATTTTATCTCTTGAGGGCTAGACCTATACCATGTAAGACCTTTTGCGGGACCAGACAAAGTCCCAGAGATCCTTTTTCCCATCCACACCTTTCACACCCCTTTCTACGCTCCCTGTAGCAGCATATGATATAGTGCTAAGCAACCCTCTTTTTTCCTAGTGAAAAATCTTCTATTTTCAAGGATATTCTCACTGTAAGAACAGGGAGTTTTTCCAAACTGAATCTCATAGCCAGATGCTCAGTGTATTACAGCTAAGACAACATATTGTCTGTCATGTATACAAACTGATAAATGTGTGTCCATAAGTGATGTTGTAACAGTGATTTGGAGAAGAGCAAAAAAGGTGACGAGTATTGAGCATATGAAAAGGAGTCTGGGCTTGATGTTTTATAATGTGACTTCCCTGTTGTTGGTAAATCTTTTTATTCAGTGTCAGATTCTTGTCTCTTCCATCCTGTTGAATCAGAGCATCCACTAACATAAGTTACTATCTTTATTTTATTATTAAATCCCCAATAATCCTCAAAATCTCTTGAGAGATTGTCCTTTCGCCTCCCCTCTCACGAAGTACTGCTGAAGCCATCAGTTTGGTAATTGAGAATTTCTCTTTGGAGGAGGGTTATGGTTTTGCCATTGGAACAGTTTGTTTTCTCTAATAAGTACTGGAAATAAGCTTCAGGTCGATATCGACTAGGAAATTCCTTCAAATGTGCTCTGCTGGAAGCTAGACCTTTAGCTGGTAGAAACCAACATGCTTCCTGCAAAGCCTGCAGAGCTCTAACAGCCACAAGTCTGGAGCAGAGCTAACTCCCACCCTTTTTCGTGAGTGAATAATTGTTCTCCACAGTGTGTTCTGCAATGTTTCAGCTGCAGCTATTCTTCAATGTCTGTTTTGTGCTAAGATCAGTTTGATCATAGTTTTTTTTTTCCCCTCCAACTCCTCCATTGATCAGACGAAGCATTGTTTTAATTAAGTTTTGTACCTACTGGAGGTATTTTGCAAGTGTAGCATTATTTTTTATTTCTCCTCATGAGGTGCGAATGTACGGGATTTTGAGACTTTCATAAGAAAGTACAGTGCAGAGATCTACTTGAAAGCTGAAAAAGTAGAGAGAAGGTCAAGAATGAATTTCCTTTCCAGAGCTCATTGTCAAAAAGATTTTCCTTTTGTTTGCTTTCTCCTCTAGCTGATGCTAATCTTCCTTCCATGAGTCACCATTTTCAGCTGTTTGTTACAGCCCTAGGATTTCAGCAGCAAGTTTATTCACCCTTGCTGGGTTTTTATGATGCTTTGGCTATGTTTGGTTTGGCTGAGGACTCTCCTTTTTCCTCTTTTTTGCCTGTGTGAAGAGCATCTGCTTCATCGTTGGATGCAAGTGGAATGGTTGGGCTTTGTAGGCTTATTTTAGATTATACCACTGCTTGTGTGGACTTGCTAATTCAGTTTGGTTTCCTCGTTGCTTCTGTTCCCATATAACACCCCACTTTATATAAAGTCAGCTATGACTGCTCCCCTTTCATACTTCTTTCCCAGCAAATAGGAGATAAAGAAAAAATCCTGTCCAATGGAATTACTCTTTTGATCCTATATTTCTTGCACATGCTAAACCTGGGGGCATCAAATAAAGGAGAGAAAAGGATCGATGACAGTCCCCCTCCTCTTCCTTGATTGAGTTAAAACCCTAACACAGGTATTCAACATGCAGGTGTCCTTTTTTGTCTGCTAGCTTCCACCACAGGTAAGGGATGATGACAACTTGCCCTCCCTATCATGGTATTCCACAAAGATTTCTGAAGAGTGGAAGGGACTTCTTACAAGCCTTTAAGTCGTGGGAAGCCTTTAAGATCTTTTCCTCTCTGCTGAAAACCAGAAACTGTTTTGAACAGGAGGTGACTTTTCATACCGTTTACCCCATTAGCAGTGAGCACACTGAAGGTTTTTGTACTATAGGACCACTTCTAAACATCAAGCGTAATCATGTAACAAACAAAATTCAGCTTTGCAGCTCAAACCATCTTCCTCAATGTTGTCAGTAGGATCCCAGAATCACTTTGTTTTGTGTAATAACATTGAAATTCCTTTGTTCCCTGGACACATTTAGCAGGGTGCACATGGGAGAGCCTCAGAAGTTATCTCAATTTGTATTTAGGGTCTTGAAATTCTTTTTCATTAAAATCCGCATCGATCTTCTGGATGTAATTACATCTGTCTTCCTGTAACTATTAATTTCTTAATAGCTTTATGAAGGGCTCCTTATTCCATCTTAAGTGCCATTTGGATGCCCTCTTTCCTCTCACACGGATTGAATCAGTAATAATAAAGCTTATAGAAGTTCAGCAAGAGCCCTACAGATACTGCATGCCGCGATCATTTTGCTCACCTGTGAAATGCAGACGTCTCTGGGGTAGAAGGTGCTGAATATTTTAACAGGTTGTTATGAGTACAGCACGACTTTATGAAAGAACGGAATTGAGAAGTGTAAATAAGCAACTCATATTTGTACATAGCTTAGAGGTCAGAGAATCTTCTAGTTTTTTTCTGTTCCAGAAAGTTGGATATTCCTTGTCAGGAGAAGGCTTTTCCTCATAGCTCAATGAACTCATCATCGTGGACATCCAAAAATTTAGACATTTAGCGGGATTTGTGGTTTTACAACTACGGTGACCAGATGAACCTGTCAATTTTATATAGCCATTAAAGATTGATTCTGTGTTGACAGGAAAGAGACTACTACATTGGGTCATATGGCAACTGAAATGTGCCTATTCTGTGAATTGGGGAATTGCTTATTACCCAGCCAGAAAGGAATGACTATTCTACCCCTGCCTGTAATACATAGGTGCTATTTCTCTCATCAAATTTCTTCTACCAAAAACTCTAATGTAACTGTTATTTGTTAAACCATAATTAATGGTGTATTACCATGTGACGTAAAAGTTCCTTAGGGTACCTGGAGAATTATCATAGATACTCAGCATCCTTTGACAGAAAAGTACCTACTTATTGGTTAAGAGGATCCCTTACTTTCTTGGCCTCCCTCAAATTTCCTTCTGATTTCCACTTCTGCGTGTTGCTGCTCAAGGGACAAAAGCAATCAGAGAATCTGTGAAATTTCTTTCCCTTATGTAGGCACAATATGTCTCCAATCACTGAGAAACAGGAGGTTTTCTCTTCTCAGGGGATGGCTTCCCACTTGTCTTGCTGTCGGCAGGAGGATCATTCCAGTCACTGGCAGGCACAGCCACAATTGGCGAATATATTGTGCTGTCCTCACCCCAATCCTTACCTCAGGCAGCAACGAGGAGAGCAGCCTCACACTCTCCTGGGAGCTTTCTTAAAGAAGAATGTAAAGTCTAAAATAGAGGAGGTNCAAGAGCCACTCTCCACCATTTTCACATGAAGGTTATGGAGGGCAAGAAGACGATAGCAAACACCGATCATATCTTCATAACTTATTAGATCCAGCAGCACTGGTTTTGGTGCTAGTGGTGTAGACAGGGAAAATCAATACAGTATTACGATTCGAAGTTATTAGGTCATCAAACACCACCAAACTACTTGCAGTTGTACAAGTCCCAGCAACGTGCCTGAGAAACTGGACCTCCTGCCTCACACTAAGATCCACATCATGACAGTCGAGTTGCTGTGTTGCACGAGAACTTGCAGGTCCAGTTCTTAGCTGGATAGGTCTGCACTACAACACTATCACTAGTGTCCAAGTTAGGCATTGAAATCAAAAGCGTATCTTTCTGCTGCCAATGCACTGAGCTTTGGGAAACTTAAGTCATGTGTACTTCTATAACACCAGCTTTAGTGCTTTGAACCAGTATGAAAAAGTTGGTAATAAAGCCTTCTTTCAAAGTTTTTCTCCTATGTGCTGCAGTAATCCCACAAAGTCATGCCAAATCCTACAAGAGAAGATAAAATTAGGATATACTGTGAAAGGGGGCATGGTTTTACTGAGGGATGTGGTTTAGAGATTGGTAGGAATGGTTGGACTCGATGATTCGGTGGGTCTCTTCCAACCTGGTGATTCTGTGATTCTGTGAAAGTTCTTGACCTGCTTGGGACAAATGAATTTCCTTTTGCATCCCTACAGCCTTTGTTGACTTGCTGCCATTTAGCTTCCTTTGATGTATCGGTTAGATTTTAATCTGACGCAGAATTAATTTCCAAGGAGATTATTTCTCTTTGTTTAAATATAGTGAATAAAAAGCCCCAGTCATCTACTAATCCATGGAAGAGCACAAGGACAGGTTTCTTTTGTCATTCCAGTGGGTATCACTCAAGTGACTGAGTTAACTACTTCTTAGGATCCTCTATCTGTTTTTCTTTTTTTTTTTCTAGACAGACATTAGATTCTTTATGTTCTAAATACCTGAAAAAGCAGTTCAAATCATCTTTAGGGATGCAGCATACAGGTGAGCCTGCAGTGAGACATGCTGCCTTTCAGAAAGGTTTATTAGCTTGAGCATACAGCAACTGTTTAGCACCCAAGTTCAGAGTGCACACATTGAGAGATTATGTCAGCCCTTCGCTCTATTACCTATTCCCAGCTGCATTCCGCCTTACTGAAGCTGATGGACTTCTTGGCATAGATTCAGATGGGATCATAGTCATACTCATGTTTCTTGGTGCTAAGGTGTCCAGGAGAACTGGCAGCGATTTTGATGTGTACACCATTTGCTAAGAAACAGATGAGGAGCTTGTCCTTGAAATGATGTTCTGTTCCACCCCACTGACCATCTCTTAGCTGTCAGGAATTTACTGTTTTGAGCTATTATAATACATTCCCCTTTATTTTTCATTTGAAGAGGGATTTGTTGTAGGTTTGGTTTTGGTTTG
>WAAB01023817.1:859-12150 GCA_013389865.1 Piaya cayana | reverse complement strand
GCCTTCTTGGCCACCAGGGCCACTGCTGGCTCATGTTCAGTCGCTGTCAACCAACACCCCCAGGTCTTTCTCCTCCAGGCAGCTTTCCAGCCAGGCTTTTCCCAGTCTGTAGCTGCTCAGGGTTGTTGTGCCCCAAGTGCAGGACCCGGCATTTGGCCTTGTTAAACCTCATGCCATTGGACTCTGACCATCAGTCCAGCCTGTTCACATCCCTTTGGAGCCTCCCTACCCTCCATCAGATCGACACTTCCACACAGCTTAGTGTACCCTGCAAACCTGTTAAGGGAGCACTCGATGCCTTCATCCAGGTCATTGATGAAGACATTGAACAGGGCTGGACCCAGCACTGAGCCCTGGGGAACCAGGGTTGCCTGGGTTGAGGCTACTGACCCGAAAAGATGGAGACCACCAGGCTCCTTTGTAGGTCACTGTAGTAGCCACTGGTTGAGCAGTGAGTTTGGGAAGTTAAGTTGGTCAATCTGTTAACTACTTACAAAAGATCCAAGTTTCTTTGTCCCATTGCCTGCTTTGAGTTAGGAACTTTGAATTAGCTATTTAATTTTGCCGTCTTTGGTAAGTCCTAAACTGTAAATTAATAAACATACTGCAAGCACACCCAAGTGTAGGTGCTGTGGGTGTGCTACTAGATAGGAACTTCTACTTAATTCCCCCAACAAAGCCTCTGTGCTTCAGATTGTCCTTGCAATGTAGGACCCAGCATCTGTGGGTCTGTATTCTGTGTTGAAGCCAGAGGAAGGAACTGAAAGACGTCTCCTGTGTCAGTGCAGGCTGATGTAGAAGCTCAGGCCAAAGGGGAGATGGTGACCTTCCTGTTTTAGTGCAAGTGTTCAGGTTTATAGAGAAATAATCATTAGAGATGGCTTAGTAGTTTGTAGGAAAAGACCTTGACTCAATAAATCTCTCCAACCAGAACGTCTCCAGTGAGGAATCCCTGTGCTAACGTGGGACGTGGCACCACAGGCAGAATAACGCGCCGTACTCTTAAACACCTAAAACTGACAGATTGTCTCCTGCTTATTTTTACAAGGGATGAAAATTAATGAAGAATTCATGTCATAGGTAGCTCCAGCGGGAAGCAGCGCTCTGCCTGCTCACATATGGACACGATTGCCCGAGAAAAAAACAGGAGTGGTTTGTGTGTGCGTGCTCCTGCGTGCTGGAGGGCAAACTGCTAATGAGCCTGGATCACAGCGTGGAGTTTTCCAAAGGGTGGAGTTTTCCGAAGGGTGGAAACGCTTCAAACAAGGCAATTTTTAGGATACCTCATGGGTAGCCTTTTCTAAATGAAGGTGTTCTGTTGCACAACTTGAGCTGGCTTGCGTTGTTGAACGAGGTTTGGATCCTCTGGTGAAGTTCTCTTGCCCATGTTTTATGGTCTTACTACCATAGAATGGTAGAATCACCATGTTGGAAAAGACTTCTGAGATCATTGAGTCCAGCCACACTTAGCTAATGATCCTAATGTCACTTTTTTTAAAAGAGGAAACCACTTGTGAAATCTTATGCAGCCGTGTTTTTATTTCCATAGCGTGAGTTTACCTTTCACAGTAACTTGGCTGGGATGGATTAAATCTTTAATCTGGAAGATGGAGGAGCGGTAAGAATGGGAATTCTGATTTCTGATTTCAGTTCATTTTTATAGTTGTTTTAAATTTCAGAATAAATAAAAGCTAGAAGTTACAAGATGTCTCTAATGCCTCATGTAGCTTTATGCTACCTTAAAAGACTTCTGTAAACAGCTTACGTGCCTCCTTCGATAACAATGAGAGTAGTGGGAGTTCTTCCCTGTCATTTTATTAAATGCTAAACAAGATAAATCCAAGACGAGCACTATAACCAGGTATTTGGAAAAATCTAACTCTTCTTCATCTGCATGTACAAAAAAATAGCAAGGAAATGAGATCTATAAGAATTACATAAATGCTGATGTTCACTGCTGCCTGTACGCTGCCTCGGCTTCGGGTTGTTTCTTGCCAGATACCTTGACAGAAGTTGTGGGAAGCACATTGATCACACACCTCCCCATCCTACTTCACGCATAAATATTTATCTTCAGACAAGTTATGGGTTTTTCTACCACATGAGAAAACAAACGTGCTCATTTTGGCTTGAGTTCAGTCCAACTATACTCCTTTATTGTAGTATATTTCATTTTTAGTTTGCAATATTTCCACTCTGGTGCCTGATATTCATTGGAAAAGAAATTTTGTGGGAAAGCAATGGCCAATGACTTGGGAAATTTCAAGATGCCTGCACTGAGTACATCTCTTATGAGAGAACAGTGAGAGTATAGCTCTTTTGAACAGAAAAAGCTCTTTCTGTTGTTTGGTGACTGTTTTCTTGACAGTAATTGCTCGCACCATCAACAAAATGTGGCTACTTTTTGTTTAGAGGGAGAAGGGCACAGAACATGTCGTTGGTTAGTGGATTTAAACACTCCTTGTTTATCAGCCTATAACGGGCAAGATTGTCGTCTCCCTACCCATAGATGAAACTGATGGTCCGAAACAGGAATAAATCCATCATGCCATAAAAGTAGTGGTTCTCCGCGGGGTAAGAAAGAAAGCGTTGTCTCTTTTCTCCGAGTCAATACTGCATCTAAGCAGCAGGAAGGAGGTAGGCTGGTGGCAGATAACACGCGTCCCCCATATGTCCTGCTCTTGCTCCTCTCATTTTCCTCTCCTTTGGGTCCCAAAGACTTCTCCCACACTCTGTTTCCACTTCAGCCATATATTTGTGATGCTTTTTCCTGCTTTCCTTCAAAATCCATTGGGTTGTTTTTCACAGCGGTGCCTTTTATCGGATGTGATGGTCACCTTGCCAATGAGGACCTCAAAAACTAAGCAGTTCTGATGTCCCCTCAGACAGGGTTTATTGTCACAAATGTAATTCTGGCCAGGTGTAGCGGTGTGAACAAGTCTCGGTTGGTGTCCCTTGTCACCTTGGAGTCGTATTTGGCTGCAAAGTGCAGCATTGAATCATAGAATCACCACCAGGTTGGAAGAGACCCATCGGATCATCGAGTCCAACCATTCCTATCAAACACTAAACCATGTCCCTCAGGACCTCGTCTACTTGTGCCTTAAAGGTGAGAAGGGTGGCTTCCTCGCAGTGGCTTCCTCGCAGTGTCTGGTTTTAAGAGCGACATCCCAGGTGGTGATGTCACTTGAGCTCCGGTGATACTGATTACAAGATGAGACTATCTTGAAATCAAGATGTTGACTAGGTAACCGAATAGGAATTCAAATATCTTTGACATTCCAGAGGGCCTGATATCTTGTATCAAATCCAACTGTGTAGCTAAACTTAAAAAAAAAGGTATTATCATGTAAGTGTTATAGTAGTAATTCATATTTAGCATTTGATGCTATGATATAGTGACACAGGCAGCTTTTCTATGAGTGCTTTGTTACTTATAATAATGAGACTTATAATTAAAACTAAGCCAACATGCGCTGCGCACTGTCTTAGCTTCTGGATAGCTCTGGTAAATCAAACATGATGATGCTAAGTTATTTTTCTCATGTAACCAGTTGCAAAGGGTGTGTTCTAAACAATGGAACAGAATCAGGAGGTCTGGTCATGTGCTTCTCGACCTATCCAGAGTGGATTCATAAGGGCAATAAATAATTAAAAGCAATTAAGATAAAAATATAATTTTCAGTAGGTGCATTCGGAGGGGTTTTTTTACCTTGAATTACTAGAGTGGGGTCACCCAGGGTTTACAGAAAACTGCGATGTGGCATTAAGAGCGAAAAAAAATCAATGACGAGTTTGACAAATTGCATCTCGTCAGGGAAATATTTTGTTTTCCTCTCAAATTTGTTCTTTTTTTTGTTAATTTAATACAAATGTGTACAAAAAAAGCAGAGGCGGAGTGACAAACGGATGCTCTTGATTCCTTAATAAAGGAATCAGAGCATCCGTTTGTCACTCTGCCTCTGCGAGCCCTGTGAAGTCGACACAATTGGAGGAACTTACCTTCCAAACCGGTCGATCAAACGCTACAAGCGAAGTACTTGTTTTCCACTATTGAAGCTGGTGGTCTGGTGATCACAGCTGAGCAATTACAGCCCTGTTAGATAGCATGAGTAGTAGTCATTAAATAATTATACCTTTGATTAGCTGCTTTAGCTGTTCTTTGCCTTTGAAATATGATAGTATAATTTAAAGCTTTTATTAAAAGACAATTTTTCTAGGTGGTTGAAAAGGATTTTTGTGTGTGTGTAAAAGACCCATAATTTTCTGCTTCAGATAATGAAAAACTTAGAAAAATGTTTCCAATTAACGTTTACTTTTGTCAATTTGAATCTTGTCTGTTTATAGCGTATTGGGAATGCACTGAAATAGTTGAGCGGATCCTTTACCCGACTGCAAGAATTTTGATGGAGAAATCTTAGCGAGTCAGTGGGGGGGGGGGGGAAGGAATTAAAAGCATGTTTTAGAGATGTTTAATTAAAGTAACTTTTTTTTCCCTGTTGCAAGTAGAAATATGAATGTGTTTTCATTTTTTTTCCCCTTCATGTGAAATGTTCAAATCTGAATCTAAGCCAAACGTGATTAACTATTAATGTGATTTGAAGTATGACTTTCGCAGTGTTTTGCGGGTTTAAAATAGAGCGCTGGAAGGGATTTTCCATCTCAGTGGGGAGGAGGTGGGTTTGTATCAAGCAGATAATTTTACTTGTGTTTGGGCTGGGCAACTTTCCTAACTCAGCACACCTAGTGATTTCCTTTGATGCCCAGCAACTTGCTTGTCTGAGTATTCCAGTGTCCCGAAATAACATTAAGGGCTGTTATTATATGGAATCTTTTGTATTTTTTGGTATGTTGGGATGTATGTCCTACTAACACCGATGCACTGAAAGGAAACGCTTGGGAACTCTAGAGTCGCATTCAAGTATTTAAAGATGCTTTACTTTGGAAATCTGGTTTAATAGGTAACGCTGTGTGCATTTGTTAGGAATTACGATAGAATTATTGAATGGGTTGGGTTGGAAGGGGCCTGAAAGCCCATCCAGTTCCACCCCTCTGCCGTTGGCAGGGACACCTCCCACTGGATCAGGTTGCTCCAAACCCCATCCAACCCGGCCTTGAACACCTCCGGATATGGGGCAACCACAGCTTCTCTGGGCAACCTCTTATATATTACAGAATTATAATTGAAATTAAAATTATAGAACTAAATAAAAGTAGTGTACGTATTTATGAGACGCTTGCACTTCTTTTTGATTTTAAAATTTAGTGTTGGTCAGATCTAGAAGCAGTTTATCCAGATGATTTTGCTTTCTAAATGTTGTGTGTTAGATACGCCTAGTAGGTTTTTTTCTGCCGGTCAACAAGAGAGGAGAATCTCCAATCTGCCATTTTGCAACCCCTGGAGAGCCCACACGCAGTGCAGAGTGAGTTGGAAAAGAGCAAAGAGATGGGCTGAAGGGCTGAACCCTTTCCCCAGCGAGGTGGCAAATTGATGGTCCTGGATTTTGTCCTTAAATAACCCACTGATGCTCAAGTTTGCCTGTCACCCAGAGCTTATACACCCCTATTTTTGTAGATAAGTATTACACAAGTATTGCATGAAAAATGTTCCCCTGGCCTGTGCTATGGGAATTTCCTCGTATATCTTCTCAGTCTTTAATTGTTGCCCAATAATTATAAATAAACAACTGTCCTTAGGTGAACGGGCAGTGTTATTTATTTTGTGCGGATGATGATGACGACGACGACGTGTTCGGAGAAGCGCGTGGCGCCTGGCTCCATTCCCAGCCCCCTTCCTCCAGCGTAGGTGAAAAGATCCTATTATTTCTGATAATTGATGCTGAGGGCTGTGGCGTGCCTCATTTAATCAGCGCTGCTCAGCACACTCCAGGGATGTAATTCATGCACGCTTTAACATCCAACATGGCTGGAAAGGCTTGGACACACAACCTAACGGCTACATCATTTTTTAATCAGCTATTTGAGAACTGTTAATCTAATCAACAAAGAACTCCGTCACGTGGAGACCAGAGGTGATGTGAAAAACCTCTGTAGTTTCGCGGTACAGCAGCGGAGGAAGATTTTTAGGGTGAGACTGTGGGTATGAGGATTCTCCAAAGAAGAAAAGCATATTTCTGCTTATCAAAGCATATAAAAAACTGGATTTGAGCAAGTTGAAGGCAGTTATCGTAGAGCACGACGTCTTAAGCGTCCTTAGATAACTTCACAGGTATCACACAGCTGTGTCCTCAGATCACACGTGGCTAAGTGTGCTTTCTGAGAACATCTACTGCTGTTAGAAAACGCTACGGGAATGTAAACATATTTACTACAAAAACGTAACTAATCAAACTAGATAGGAAAAATAGATTCATTAACAGAGAAGAAATAGCATCCCTATTAAAGAAAGCAAACACGGAAATTCTGTCTGCAAGGGGTTGGCCACAGATGTGAAGTTATTGCCTGAACAAATATAAAGATGCGTGGTAATTGGGAGTGATTAAGTTTAATTGAATCCCAGTTACTCCATATCTTAACAAAAGGTTGTGCCGTAGCCTAATTTTCTTTGTATGCCGCCATACCTACTCTCACTTGAAGATGTACAAATTTAAAACATATAAGCGAGTTTATTTTGTGTTAAATGACTGTAGTTCAGCTCACGAAGTGGAGTACTCGAAAGCATCAGCAACGCTAAGGTTGCCTGGGTCTCTAGATACAGCTGGATGTGCTCCTAGAGCTTCAGCTGAAACTGCAAGCTATGGCCACCATTTCATTGTAATGGACAGAAACCCAATATGAAATCATCTCCTATTAGATTTGAGTATTTTCTATTTTGATTCTGGTTTTAGTGCTCTCTCCTAATGGTGTTTGGATGTTCAAAGACTTGCACAGCCATTAAATAGCCTGTCCATCTTCCACTTGAGAGCGTGTGCATTATAGTCCCTGCCTCCCAACTGCAAAATTACAGATAGGTCCAAGAAAAGTGAAATAACAGTGTGGAATTGCCTCTGCTCAAGCACAGCGAGTCCAATCAGCACTTGCAGAGTCATAGAATCATGGAATGGTTTGGTTGGAAGGGAGTTTAAAGATCATCCAGTTCCAACCCCCCTGCCATGACAAGGACCTTCGTGACTCCCGTGTTCTATGTGCTCTGCAGCCACAGTTCCTCTCTTAGTTTGCAGCAGCCAGTCTGTAGTATTTCTTCGCATCGAACCACAAGTGTTCAAAGTCATGTTTGATTTAAGCAGGTTGTTAAGGCTCATCCTAGGAAACCCGCTTTTGACTCTTTCGCATTTGTATGAGCTCTGTAGGACCCAAGGCCTGTGGTGCTCATGTCATTGGTGAAACAGGACAGCTGGGTGGGAGTAATATTTTTTAAAAATAAACAAACAAAAGTTTATTTGGAACAAAAAGAGGGATACCCTATCCCTGGAGGTGTTCAAGGCCAGGTTGGATGAGGCTTTGAGCAACATGATACAACGGGAGGGTTGGAACTGGAAGGGCTTTGAGGTCCCTTCCAATGCAAGCGCTAATACGATTCTGTGTTTTGGTGGAAGGAAGGGACACCTTTCTAATTTCTGTATTACTGAGAGGGGAAAATTCACTCCTTAAGGTTGGCATATGGGGCTTTCGAAGGCTGAGCTGATGCTTCTGTTTAGGAAGTGTGTGGTTCTTTTACAGCATCTCGAGATTTTCAGAATCATAGAATCACCAGGTTGGAAGAGACCCACTGGATCATCGAGTCCAACCATTCCCACCAATCTCTAAACCATGTCCCTCAGTACCTCATCCACCCGCACCTTAAACACCTCCAGGGAAGGCAAGTCAACCACCTCCCTGGGCAGCCGTTCCAGTGCCTAATAACCCTTTCTGTGAAGAATTTTTTCCTTATGTCGAGCCTGAACCTCCCCTGACAGAGCTTGAGGCCATTCCCTCTTGTCCTGTCCCCTGTCACTTGGGAGAAGAGGCCAGCTCCCTCCTCTCCATCCTTGGCAGGTATTTAAAATTACAGTTAAGAGTCTACTGCTCCATCTCCTTTGTACTATTTCAATGAACAGAAATAAAAAACTGGCTGTAATTTCCTTGCCTAGGATTCTCCTGATGCAGAAGAACCACCAGGGAACTCAAGGCTAATGCTTGCAGTGGGGATAAGGGTATTCTGGGGACCAGGAAGGAAGAAAGCAAGGTACGATACACGGCTGATAACGAGTTAAGACGCACAGGGACTCCAGCCAGTTCATTTCAGCTAACTTCTAATATTTTTCTGGGAGGACTGAACAACTGCTAACCTCTGTTCTACCTGAGGAGTAACTCCTGCTATAAAAAAAATAATAGTGATATGTCTTGTTGTAACATTTGACACGGTGTCATTCTTTCCTCCTTAGAAGCCACTCTGGTGGATTACAAGCCTGTAACTGTACATCACGTTCAGCCAGCTGAACTTGAGGCAGCAGCGTGTTCAGGTGGCCAAGAAGGCCAAGAGCATCCTGGCTTGGATCAAAAACGATGTGGCCAGCAGGAGTAGGGAGGCAATTGTCCCTGTGTAAGTGGCAATGGTGAGGCTGTACATCAACCCTGTGTTCAGTTTTGAGCCCCTCAGTACAAGGATACAAAGCAACAGGAGCGCGTCCAGAGGAAGGCAACAAAGCTGGTGAAGGCTCTGGAGCACAGAGGTTATGATGAGTGACTGAGGGATCTGTTACTGTTTAGCCTGGAGAAGAGGAAGCTAAGGGGAGATCTTGTTGATTTCTATACCTCCCTGAGTGGTTATCGTAGTGAGATGAGTGTTGGTCTCTTAAACCAAGTAACAAGAGATAGGATGAGAGGAAGTGCTCTTGAGTTGCACCGGGGAGGTCTAGATCGGAGTCTTTCTTTACTGAAAGAGTGGTGAAGCACTGGAAGAGGCTGCCTAGGCAAGTGGTAGAGGTCCCCAGAGGTGTTCAAAAAACATGTAGCTGTGGCACTTCTTGGAATGGTCTAGTAGGCGCAGTAGTGTTGGGCTGACAGTTGGACTGGGTGGTTTTAGAGGTTGTTTCCAACCTGAATTGGTTTTATGATTCTTCTTCCCATGATTCTATGATTCTGATTCCATCTGAGCAAGGTGTCCCAGTACGCATGGGCCACACGCCACACAAGTGATGTATCCTATGTCATAGCTATATGATGATAGCTGGTACAGTTGAAAGTAGATTCCTTGCAAGAACTCAAGAAATCAATTCAACACTTTATCTTTAAAAAAACCCACATCTCAGACTCCCAGAGACAAAACTTGGGTGCTTTGTGATTTCTTCCTGTGGTCGCTGCTGGGAGGAATGGCTGGACAATGGCTTGCATCAAGTCAAAGATTGCAATAATCCCAGCGTTGTTTTGCAGAGTTGTTAAATCCAAGCTCTCTGCCGTTGGGTGACGGCTAATGACTCCTTGCACTGGTCCAGGTTGAATATTAGAATGCACAAATTAATTTGCCCAGTGAACGTAGGAGTTTAATCTTGACAATCTGAATTTCTGCAGTTAATGAGCTTGGGTAGGAGCAGAAACTGTGCTGCTGCACCGTGTGTACACGCAGCTCGGGAGGAGGGGACTGTCGGTTGGCGTGAGGTGTTGTTTTTCCATCAACAGTTAAGCCGGAGATCAGGGCAAGTGTCAAAGTTAATAAAAGATTTTCTTGAAATGTTATTAAAATGCATTAGTCATTCAGATTGTGGTGGCACAACATGCTAGGCAGAATACTAGTTGCCACTTCAGGATAAGCTAAATTAAATACCCAGTGTCTTGTGGGAAACAGTTAACTTCATGCCAGTTTTTTGATGTTTGAGAGGGATGTGTGGGTTTTTGTGGTGTGTCTGCCTAGTGGCTTTTTTGAAGAATACAGTCTTCCAGAAGACACTTAAAATTAGTCCACCGTACGGATGTTTCTAATTAGAATCATGGAATCATGGAATGGTTTGGGCTCTTTGGTCAAGAGCCCTTCCCCAGCTTTCCTAAGAGCCCCTTTCAGTCCTGGAAGCTGCTCTAAGGTCTCCTTGGAGCCTTCTCTTTTCAAGGCTTAACAATCCTGACTGTCTCAGCCTGTCCTCGTATGGGAGGTGCTCCAGCCCTTGGATCATCTCCATGGCCTCCTCTGGACTTGCTCAGACAGGTGTATGTCCTTCATGTGCTGAGGACTCCAGAACTGAATGCAGGACTCCAGGTGAGGTCTCGCAAGAGCAGAGTAGAAGGGCAGAATCCCCTTCTCTCCCTGCTGCTTTCATTTCTTTGGGTGCAACCCAGGACACGGTTGGCTTTCTGGGCTGAAGCACACACTGCTGGCTCATGTTGACCTTCTCGTCTACCAACCCTCCCATGACCATTTCTTCAGGACTGCTCTCAGTTCATTAGGTAGCTTCATTTGCTGTTAAATAATAAAGTAAGCACTTCTTACAGCTTTTTATTCAAAACAGTGTGGGTTTGTTTGTTTTAGTGAATTTTTGCTCTATACATACCCAGAGCTGGCAACAAGAGCTTTAGTTGAATTAACTTTTGAATGGCCAAGTGAACCCAAACTGGGCGGGCTGAATATTCTGGGATATAAGTCAAAGACAGCTAATGACCTCCAGTGCCCGTTAAGGCCTTGTCGGTAGGTAACAAAAATGAGTGGGCAGCATGTGATTTTGAAGGCAGGCATGGTAGGATGGCTAAGCTGGGTGCTGGTGTTTGCACACACATCAATCATCCCGTGGAGTCAGCACTTGGTAGTGTCCAAATCCTTCTGCTGACAATATCATTGAATCCTCGAAGGCAGCAGAGCACGAGGAAGCAGGCTGGGGCCTAATCGATGCTAAAGGATACATTGGGATGTATCGGGACCTCAGCATCCCTGCGAAATAAGTCCATTTGTTTAAAGGTAAGAGAAAGGCATGACACTTAACACATTTAAATGGATTATTTCATCAATAGGTTAATAGAAAACCAGGCTGCAAGTTCACTTCCTGCTCATACGGACACACTCTTAACGTGCCATTAAGGGGTGAAAAATGAAAAGGGACTGAGAAAGGGTCTTCATGTGCCGGAGACCGGTCTTCACTTTCCAAGGCACGCCAAGCCTTGATTTTGCCTATTTATATGTAAATGTTTTGCAGGAGAAACAAGTTTTCTGCTGGGCAGTTGTGCCTTTCTAAGCGCTGGGATTCGTTATACAGGTTTTAATACTGAAGATTTTTTTGTGTATTGAAGGATGCACCCAGTGAAGATATTTTTAGATTTGGTGAACTTGAGTTTTTAGGTAGAACTAACTTAGCCTTCCAGATGTTGTT
>WAAB01023816.1:0-15170 GCA_013389865.1 Piaya cayana | reverse complement strand
CTCAGCCTCTTTACCTCCTCCATTAGCTCCTCCACCATTCGAAGGAGTTCCCCTCCCAGCCCACCCCATATTGCCATGTTGTGATGACGCAAACTTGCACAAAGGCACGTTGGAACTGTTAACATCCGTCAATGTCTTCCTCGGCTCCTCAGCGTGCTATTCATGCGATCCCTGAGGCCGGGCAGTGAGGTGTGTGAGGGACTGCGGAGCCCCCCTCAAATCGAGGGATGGTTGCCTGCCCGGAGAGTTTTCACTTTGTTCACAGGAGGAGCTTTCCACATGCAAATGAAAGCACTTGACATAATGAATCTACACATTTTTGCCAACAAGAAACAAATCTATTTATTCTGGTAGCAGAGAATCCTGAGGTCCGGGAACTGATGAATCCTTTGAAGGCGTTTTGAGCTGCTGCTTGCTTGTGAAAAACCTTCTCTTGCAGGAAGTTGTTGAAGTGCTTGAAAGTGTGGTAATCGGTCGGATAGAGGTCTGGGGAGTAAGCTCTGAGAGAGAGGCTTTTGTAGCCTGATTTGTGCAGCTTCTGCAGTCATTTGCAAGATATGTCATTGGGTGTTGTCATGAAGAAGAACTGGTCCTTTTCAATCAACCAATGTTGGATGTAAATGTTGCAGTTCCGGGTGCATTGTGTCGATTTCCTGGCAACACTTCTCTGCTGTGAGAGTTTTGTNGGACCAATGTCGAGCTGTATGTTTGTTGATGGTCCCCAGGTCAAATGCTTGGTTGATACTGCAACAGTTTCCACTGCTTTATGTCCCCTTCTGAACTCATGCAACAAAATTGCTCAAATTCGCTTTTATTCCATCTTTAATTTGAAGGTGTAATATAAAACAGAATAAGCAGTGAAAGCAAAGCCATTTGCATAAATAAGTAGACTGAATTTCATGCTTTAAGATGGTGTGCTACATGAACACTGTTCAATAAAAGTTTAATGCAAAATAACCATCACAGTTTACAGTGACAAAAACAAAAACTATTTTTGCACCAATCTAAGAATAGATTTCCCTAATTAATACTTCCAGATATAGCACAAAATCAAGACCCAAATCTCTGAAGACTAATGATAACTATTTTATTTTCCTTTTCTCCATTTGTTCCAAAATCAAATCACACTGTCTTCAACACATATGGGTGTGGGCAACCATGAATCCAATCTTTCTTTCAGTGGCAGTTCTAAGAACAAGGAGTGCAATATTTGGCTCATTAATAGCTTAATTTTAATCATATTGAATTCAGGAGGGGGGGAATTGCATTGACTTTACTGACAGACTGAACAACCCACTTCCCTTCCTTTCTCATACTATATGTATGTATTTAAATCTGCTAGACAATACTCTCATATAAGACTCTGATGTGCTCCCAGGAAACCTAATAACACAATTTCATCCAGATTAGACTGTGGCCCTTGCAAGCAATCTTTGCACCTGCTTTACACCACACACTATAAATGTATAGGTCTATATATACATGTACATCTGTGTATAGCTAAATACATGTGACAGGTTCAAGAAGAACAAAATAGGTTATTGTTAGTAGACAACTGCAAAGCCAAAGGGCTCCTTTCTCCTCCTCCTTTCCCATTCCCTCCCAGAAAGGTCCATATAACATGTATTAATTTTTATCTCATGCATTTACTATTTAGTGGGGAAACATAATTGTTGGAAGTCTGATATTTCTTTCCTCTAAATTAAAATAATGAAGGTGGTAAGAGCTAATTCATGTGCTCATCCCAGAGTGTGCAATCTATGAAAGTGTTGTGCATTTTAAAAATCTAAATGGACTTTTTCATTGTGTCTCTGGGGGACTGCTACTTCACCCTCCCTTCTGGAACTAGCCAACAGAAATGAGAAAACAACTTCTAATTCACACAGGAAAGGCCAGATCTACCCTAAAAGACAGAACACTCTTAAGTTCTTCATAAAATATCATATTTTCCATATTGAAATATTTCCATTTTTATTTAAATGTATAATTAATTTCTTCTATGTTAATGCATATTAATGGCAACATCAGGAAGGGGTAGATGTACTCATGGATATATATGCATTCATACAGTCAGTTTCTGAATTGGTAAATATAGTTTCCCTAAATGTCATATTTTGTGCAGTACTCAACTTTTGTTACTGTCAGTGCAACAGTCCCACTAGCACTATGGCTTACAGAAGACTTATAGAGTTTTTTGACTTTTCTTTCTACCTGCCATGAATGGAATTTAAATGTATGCTAGCGTCATTCTGCTCTATATATTTCAAGTCTGGATTATTCTAATTGCTATTATTGTTCTTAACTTATTATTTCTTACATAAGTAATTAAGAATCTGCAACTTTTTTAATATCAACTTTTCACAAGCCACTCTGAGTTGTCTCTTAGTCAGTGTTATGCAATAGAATTACAAATGTCAAATGATGCAGAAATTTACTAGGTAATGTGATTGGCACTGATCTATTATTCATCAAAAGTTTAGTTACTCGTTGTTTTGCAGTTTTATGCTAAGAACTGTATGTTGTTTTATGAAACTAACAAAATCAATCAATTAAAACCACAGATGTTCTAATAAAATATATAACTAACTCCTTGTAATGTATTTGGATTGTTTCCTTTTCTTAGTCTGCATTGTGAACAATGCCAGTTGATATATGAATGCTAGAGAACTAAACTGAATAGCACTTATAACAGAAACTATTATCAAGTGGGAAAAAAGGGTAATAAAACCTGAAAAAAAATGGAAACATTTCTTCTTGTACCTGGATCTACACTGAGATACATTAATAGATTACAACAACACCTACAGAAATATATTACCCATTTCTTTGTTTATCAATCAGCTTCAGCCTTATTTCTTCTAAATATTCAAGAGGAAATATTTTCCTAGGCTCGACTCAGAAGCAACCTGTGTAATATGGAGTACACTTATTTACATGTTACCAGTCCCAAGCTAGAGAGTTGGAATAGTTGCAAGATACAAGCTTGCTGACACAATTTATTTTCTTAATTACATAAGAAGCAGGTTTGTAACTTGAACTTCTCAGGAAACAATAAGCCAGCTCTACATGCTGTATTCAAGTTCTCATAAGAAAATTTAAAAGTTTATCTGACTAAAATAACTTGTAAATTAACTCATTTTTCTTTGAATCTTTTTGTATTTTGGGCATTGTAGACCTTAGCAATGATATTAGTTCTAGTGTGGGAAAATATAATTGAGATCTGGTGAGTTATTTGCAGATTTAAAGTTTTTCTTTATACTGTGCTGACATTTAGCACAGCCCTGGTTAGGAAAACAATACTGCCATTCATAGCTTTAGACCTAGATTTCAGTTGACTTAAGCAGGCACAATGAAACTTGATCATTCACTGGTTATCCATATTGTGTTCTCAAATTTTCTCTCAGCAAAAGCATAATGACTCAGTATTGTATGGTTACATAGACAAGGGCCCAGAACAAGAGACACTAGTTTTGTCTGATGGTGTGAGAAAGTTGTGAAGAGATCTTTTCTTCCAGATGGTGTTAAATTCAGCTGCCTTTTTAATATTGGCCTTGCACGGGAATCTGCTCCTCCCTTTTCACAAAGAATAAGCCTGGGTTCCTACTAGTTAACATGCATACTCACGCAACCTGCAATTTCACTCCAACTGTTTTACAATGGAGTGGTATGCTAAACAAGTTTGATCTGTTTTTTCCCAGTGCTAAAATTAGCCTTCAAAGGACTGCTCAACTGCTACTTACACTTTTTATTTAAAGCTATATTTGACCTTTTTTAATACGTTTTTTAAAACGTTTTTTAAACCTTTTTTAAAATGTTTTAAGGAAAAGCATTTTGCAGATAATTTTATAGAATATTATTTGCTACGTGAGGCAAGCATAAACTTGGAGGGCATACATTTTAACATGCTCTCTTTTCCTAAGTCAGATTTGTAGGACAAAGGGAGGAAGAAACTGGGCATTTTGCTTCTAATCAATGAAGGAATAACGATAATGATAATGATAATGATAACAATAACAATGTTTTATTATTTGATAGTCATGCAGCATCAATAAGGTATAAATCAATTTAATATTACAATGGCTATTACGATTATAATATTGATTTTTTTCTGGGTGTTTTTCTTAACAAATTTACATAAAAGACAAGCAAAAGCTTAAGTAAATTGACTTCATTGAATGACTAAATAAACAATAGGTTCCCCCAGAAAACATCTTATTGCCTCAGTTGAAGCTCTTTGAGAAAGAAAACACACATGCTTGTAAAGTCAATGTTAATTGTAGTAGACAATGGCTCTAGGTAAATAGCACCCCTGGACATTCAGTAAATGAAAGGCATGCAGGCATTCAACAATGAAAGTGTTCGCACAAACATCGATACAAATGTAAAATAAACAAGGGGCTTCTCATCGGTCACTACAGTAGTAAACTTTGGCACGTGTACAGCAGCTAAAGTGGGATGTTATATAAGTACAGTTTGACTGGGGTACTAGTAGAATCAGTAAAATAGTAAGCCCTTTAAACTGAAAAATCCTATAGAATATATTTGGAACTACAGGGAAGATTAGAAGACTTCAGAGGCTAATTATTTTAAAGTAAAAATGTGCGTGGTGTTTATAGGACCTGTTTGATAGTTCTCGGCTTCCTTACTCTCAGAGTATGTGGCATAAAAGTAAATATTTCCATTATAAAATCAGAAAAAAATATTTTATGTGAGCTGTCCTATCCCGAAGTAAAAATTGGAAAAAATACCTACTGAAACCACAAAAAAAACCCAAAACCCCACCAGCCTGTACAAGATTAGCTCTTTAATAAATAAAGAACACTGAGAATTATTCTCTTATCTCTGATCCAATTTTAATCTACCTTAGATCTGTTCACTTTCTAAGATAATATACACTAGTGTGCCTCTGGAGAGACATTTAGGTCAAGTCCAAAGGAAAATGTTACCCTTAAAAATTAATCTTGCTCAGTTCCACCGTAAAAGGTCCTTAAACTTCAATGATTATAAATATGCATATCATCCAAGCAAGTGTTTATTAAAAACCATGAGATGTTTGCAAGGTCAGCACATGGTGTCTGCTATTTTTTCCATCAGGGAAGAGCAGCACAGTCTCCATAGCTACACCTCCCAGGTTGCCTTGCCTCTCCTAAATCATCTGCGAGACTTGGAGCACAGAAGAAAAGTTAAACTTGCTCCCGAGGACCTTGTACCGAGGTTGCAAAATTAACAGAAAGAGACAGCGTGCAGCTACAGAGCAGTTGGTGTTCTCACTTGGGAGCCTGCAGATGGCTATGGATGGGAAATGCCTCCACTTACGAGGTGATGGAGATGAGTATGGTATAGTGCACTTGATGGTTTTTTTTCATCCTCCAACCCCCAGCAGGGCTTTCTGTCACTGGCTGCCGGGGCATGGAATTACCACTTGCCCCGAGCGTGGGAATGGAAGCACCCAGCCGTTCACATCTCCTGCGCGCCGTTTAACGGAATCAATTAGGCGAGACAGACCGTCAGCTTCCTCGCCCCCTTTCCATTTCTGTCAGGACTATATACGTCCTAATTATTTCAGTTTGGGATGCCAGACCTGTTTCCTGGATAGACCTGATCATCCTTAAACAAAAAGAGAGGAGGCGCACACGTGGGTTTTGGAGTAAATGTCACTTTCATTTCCAATGCTAGGAACAGAGTAAGACACAGAACATTTTTAACATTTTGACAAGGGAGGAGGCGATCTCGTCTCCTGCATGTCTTTCTGCTTCAATAGCCTCCTCAAGGAAACCTTCTCGGAACAGAGAAGCATCTGTGCTCGCATTTTGAATAGAAGAATAAAAATCAGCCATCACTTTGTTGATTCTTATGCAGCTCCATCGAATTCTCAGTAGATAAAAATTGCTAAGCTTGCCTACACTTCAGTGTAAAGTTTTTGAAAGTCTGTTTTCATATTATTTGTAAAAAAAACCCTCAATGCTTTGTCTAAGATGAATGTAGACTTATTTTTTTCCAGTTCAGTCCACGCTGTATCATCACCAATAACCATCATCTTCATTCTAACCAGCTACCAGCTTTATTTTAAAGCTATTTCATTGCAATGAATCATTTTGCAAAATAAAGCAGCATTTCCAAATAGCTTTCTAAAACAAAATCGTCTCAGCCCAGTTAAACATTAACTGGTCTGGATTTCTATTTATGTATTTAACAGCAGTAGTTGCATATGCACTGTTTACCACCAATACCATTTCCTCATTGCAGCATTTATCATCTGACAACTTCATATTTTGGGCTAAGTATGCTATTTAATTCCCTCCACTCCCACCTTTAGCTGTAAAAACGTTAGATTCAATAAGCATTCCTGACCTTTCTCGTGGGTTTTTTGTTCATTTTTTTTACTGTCTCTTGCAGTAGTCTTTCATTTTCACACGATGTACGATGGTACTGAAGGAGTTTTTACTTTCGGTTATCTAGCTTTATGAAGACCAAAACACTCATACAGCTAGATAACCAAAGATAACAACTCGCTTCCCTCGAAGGTGATTTTTTTTCCTTGCTAGAATCCGGGGGGGGGGTTTCTGATAGATGTGCAGTTTCCTCCAAGGGTATTAGCGTTGCTTTAAAATAGTCATCATTTTATGCAACTGTGACCTGATATATGTGTGTGTGTGCAGCCAATAACATCCAAGAGAGATCTATTGCCTTCTAAGTTTATTCTGAACTTTTTTTCTTTCAGACAGTAATTTCCAGCAGAGATAGCCAACAATTCATCTGATAATATCAGAAAATAAACCCAGCATCAAGCTGTGCTAAGACTGAAAAGCATCCATCCCTTCACAAGCCTCTATTTGCATTGTAAATTCTTCAGTCTCACAAAAGACTCTTTAGATTCTATAAAGATGTAAAGCCATCAACAATTTCCAGTTCAGTGTAAGGAGGAAAACAAATCCCATTTCAGTAGAAAGTGACAAGATGATTCAAGGATCCAGCTCTTGATTCTTTTAGATTATGCATGGTATAGAGCTTTTTACCAAATTATGTCAGCTTGATTACAAATATCTTGCATGCAGGCGTGTTTGGGGAGGCGGGGGGGGGAATCCTCACTTTCTCGCCTCCTAGAGCTGGGAAGAAGATGCGATCTTGCTGGCATGCTGCTGCCCCCGGACTGAAAAGAGGAGAAAAGGGGCATCATTGCAGGGCTTTCAGTGCCAAAATGTGGAACAGTCTGGCAAGGTCAGAGGTCTTGGATCGCAGGAGACCAAGGTAATGATGATGTCATGAGAAATTTCAAGTACACACGGTTATTTATATGCATGAGTGATCAGCGATCTGCCCCTAGCAGAGGCGGCAGCAGCAGCAGCCCAGGACTGACTACAGGAAAATCCACCTGCCGTTTTTACCTTCCTTATTGCTAGTGTAGATCTCTCTAATATCCAAAGACTAGAAAAATTCTCTCTCTAAGGATAGATAAAAGTGATTCAGATCTGCAGAATGTCTTTGCCTGTATTTCTCTTCTGGCAGCCTCTGTGCAGAGAAATGCGAGGTACTTTGTTATAGCTTGAAGCAAGGCCTTCCTTTCTGAGACTGGGGATCAGATCTGTGTTACACAGGGAGTCGATGTGTAAATTGCATTGACAATTTAACCTGCTGTGATGTCTTTTTAATGGCTTCATAGCTCGGTCATGTTTTGTGTCTATAGTGATTTGCAGGTATTTACACCAGGATGTCTGTGCAACACATTTTTCTATATACGTTTATTCAGAATGCTGCTAGCAGCAGGCTCTGGCTTGTCTCCAGTGTATTTTATAGCAGCTATTCTCTCCGTCCCTATTTCCCAGTGTGTGTGGAGTGGAGTGCATGGGTGTGATGTGTTAGAATGCAACACAGGTGAACATTGCAGCAAATGGTGAAATGCCTTAATAAAAATGCTTTTTTAAAATTAACTTTGTACTTAGAGTGAAGACATGCATGCTTACATTACTCAAGAAATTGTTGAAAGCAAGTCTTTTTAAACTGTTAGAATGCATTATGTACAGTTTTAGGATCGAAGCATCTCAATTCACCCCTCTTCCACATTATACTCTGAATTATTTAAGATTATAATTTGTACATAATTAAGTCTAAAGTGCAAACAATAAAGGTCTCTCAACTATACATGATACAATGAAACTCCAGACTGAGTTCTACAATATTTACTGTTGAAATTAATAAATGTACTTCAACAGTCCATACATACTGTGATTGGTATAAGAAGCATATTGAAAAATTAAGCACAGACAGAATATGGACTGCTCTGCACTTCTAAAGAAACTACTACTTAAAATTCATGCTGCTGCTACTACTCTTTTAAGGTGTAAAATACAACATCGTTCTTAATGTTCCTGTACAGTTCTAGGGGATACATCTCACTGCATTTAAATAGATTTTTTTTTGTAAATTAAGCTGTTTGCATTGTTACTATTTTAAGGGGAAATAAATTTAAAATTTATTTAAATTACTCTTGTTCTATACTAACTGTATCATCTGCTCATATAACAAAGCATATGTGTGCTTGTATGTACACAGGGGAATCATGTATATATGTGTGTAGGATTAAGCACATGTGTGTATATGTATTTGCATTTAAATATATATTATATGTGGTTACACTGTAAAATTATAACTATATAAATCAATTATTTTTTTATCATAGATTAATATAATAAAAGCATGAAAATGGAAAAGCAATATCATTTATCAGACAAGGCCCAAAATTAATACTGCCACCAAGAAGCAACACACAAACATTACTAATGTGCCAAATCATGATATTACTAATGAGGTCATTCATTTGTGATTTCAGATTATCAGCCTCTGAATTTTAGCATTATTTTTTTTTAATGCATATTAGATACTCTGGTTTAAGGAAACACTGCAATTTGCCACCAGTGCTTGATTATAGAGTCTGGAATAAAACTGTTAGAATTCTTAAAACACTATTATTTGTTACTGTGCTTCTTCATTACTTCTCAGGCTGTTCAAGCACAACAGGGATGACAATTAGACAGCTGATAAATCTAAAGCCACATGATCATTTTGATATTATGTAAAATTCTAATGAGCTTCTCTGAATTTGCAGTTAGAATTTTTTTTTCTTGCAGAAGCAGCAGTACTAGTCGTTAGGCATGTGTTACATACAGTAAGATTGTGAGTTTATGCACTACATTGTCAGAGGCATGAAAATTCAGGTATTCCTTGTGTATGTATGTGTATGTCTATACATATATAGACCCTTCTACATATAATGCATATTAACATAGACACATTAATGCATTAAAGCATGTTGCCAAGTCACAGAAGTTGCAGTTAAATGCAAAACATTTTACTGTAAATTAGTATGTTTCAAAGATGCAAAACATGCTTTTAAACATCAAGCTCTGTTCTCAAGACCACCTTACACAGTGACTTCAGAAGTAACTGCAATACACCTGTCACATTTTGTTAATTAATCATTGGAGCCTCAGAAAGTCAAAAGAGTCAACATGACAATTATAACCTAGGTGTTCATTAGCCATATTGCCAACTAAATTTTCTAACTCTCAGTCACCCAATAGGGCCTTGAGATCGAGGGATGCCCAGTAAGACTGCACAAAAATATTTACTTGTGAATATCACAAAAAAAATGCTCTATATAGCAGCTGTTATTTTTTTTTCCAAAATCACTTTAGAATGATCTACATATTGGAAGATAAGTAATCCAAAGTTTTTCTTCCTGCTTCCCTAATAAATTTCCTTTAATGGCCTTTAAACTGGTATGTAATTGCCATACTTGTTTTCTAATTTTTAATAGGTCTCCAGTTGGTTGTGATCTAAAGAAGAAAGATCTTCCATGGATTTTTAAGAATAAACAGTCTCTATGTACTTTAAAGAGGAATACTTATGATTCTCTAATTATTAGAGACTTGTTCCAATGCCAGTATCCTCATCTTATGTATGGAACCCTATTTAAACTGGTATGAAATACAGAAGTGTGTAACATTATATGAATCCTCTTTTCATGCTAAATTAGAATAGAATTCACATAGATGTAAAACATGTCACACCAACAAAATTCAGGCAAGTATTTCCTGTATAATAACCCCTTCCTTTCAGCCAGGTAAATCACCTGACTGGCTTGCCTTCTAATAAGTGTCATATAATTTTTTTTTGTGCAGATTATATTTCTTTTATGTTGAATATATAGCGTGCAAAGGAATATCTAATATAAATCCAAACTACAAAAGAAGAAAAGGCAGAGTATTGATAATTCAGAATCTTGGAGGGGAAAAAGAGAACCACACTAAGTAATTTCACATGAGTACACTGTGTGCCATTAAAGAACATGTTCTATCATCTGACTTTTATTATTAAACAATAAAGTAAAAATGCCATTTCTTGTAATGATTGCCATTTCCTGTGATCTTCCTGCATTGATTAAATCTGAATATAATAGACACAAAAAAACCCAAGGATCATAATCAATTTCAATGTTCTTGTTATTAAATGTATGTAAATAGATAAATGCATGTGTGTTCAGGAGGTGTTGTGTACATCGATATTTGGAAATTATTGAATAAATTACTAAAATTCTTTTAATAAATTACTAAATTGCTTGACTCTAGATTAAACAGAGAAATAACTAGCCACATTTCCTGCAGATGATTTAATATGACTTAAAACAGATATGAGTAATGCAGGGTTAAATGTGGTAATTAATATTTACAGGGCATAATTATGAACAATAAAAACAAATTCCATAATTATTTTGGAGACCTATGATTAAAAAAAAAGTTAAAGAATATTTGGGGCTGCTGAATAGATATGCTGAAAGCTACAGAGGCATATACAATATTTGCATACTGTAAGCCACCAGTTAATAAAGGATGGAGGCTCCATCCAGCCTTCAGTTTAAAACATGCAAAACACATGATGCTAGTATTTTTCTGATAAAATTTCCATGTCTGATGTAACCAATGTCCTGAAATCAGGATCATTAGAAAGGCATGACCTATATTTACAAAACTGTTACTTACATCAAGAGTTGTATGTGTAAATAAATATAACAATCTAATCACTGTAATTCCATCATATCGATTACATCAGACTTAGTTTAAAGGCACATTATTTTTTACAAAGCAACTGTGTTCTTCTATTTTATTGTACGTTATTTCCCCTATTTCACGAATCCTGGGCTAGAGTTGTTCTTGGAGAGGTACGCTACTTGGTGAATTAGTGGCTTGGTGGATGGGTAAGAGGGAGGACCAAAATAGAAGAACCATTGTATAAGTCCCTTGCTTCAGTTACATTCTCTGCCTACCGGCGTCCCAGAGCGCCCGCGACAGGGCTGGAGGTAGCCTGCGCCCTGGCCTGGCTCGCTGCCGGGGCAGTCCCGCGCCCCAAGCCCGATACGTCGGAGCCAGGACTGTGCCGTACCGCAGTAGCTGTTCCCGAACTCCAGGGGCAGCGGCACCTAGAGCCGCGGCATGGCACAAGCCACACCCCACCCCCCCCAAAACGGTGTGCAGTTTAGTCGGGCTGAGCTCATGCCAGACACATCGCAGCTGCCCCTGCCGCCCCGGCCAAGATGGGAATAATTACAACCTCATGAAACATGTATTAAATCACCTTCACTCAAAGGAATACATATTTTGACCAAGCTGCATTTTGGACAATCCACTAAGTAATGGCTGTTTGCTTGAAGTGACCCACTAAGCACAGAGCCAGACGGACTTATTAACGGCAGTGAATAATCTCCTCCACGTTGGCAATCTCAAAAGTATGAGTTCGACTTTTAAAATTTATATATATATAAAACAAAACAACTCGAAAATGTAGAGTCAACAGGAGTTAGTTCTCATATGCTAATTCAAAACCCGGTGAATGATTGTTTCTATGTCTATGCGCTTTCAAAAGATACCCAGGTACTGCTAAAAAGCTTCCTCTCTGCATACTGAAATGTTCTAGCTTTGCTTTTACTGGAAATCTGCTTGATAATTAAGAGTTCCCACACCTAACCATGCACAAGACCAACAAGTTTAGCATAAGACATACAAAATCAGCTAACCAATATAAGTCATCGTGTTAACTCGTAAACCCCTGCCTTGTTAAATCGAATTTCCCTCGTGGTCGCCAGTGGAAGTTCCTGGAGCCCTACCAAGACGACCTGTTCTGTCTGACGCTGGGCGAGGCAGCCCCTACCCCTGAACCTGACACAGAGCTAGTAACCAAGCTCAGGTTCACATATACCAAACTCCCTCGATCGGAAAATACGGATGTGCAACGAAGTTCAACTCTCTCCTTTTTATAACGAATTCAGGTTCTGTATATCCCCCTCGTGACACTTACATTTGTTCTTTATAAAATAAAGATTTGACCCCAGATCTAAATGTTTAGGTGAAACAGTTAGAAACTATTAGAAAACAGTTTCCCACCACGATCAAGACCCCTGAAAAGCACAGAAAGGTTCTTTCCTATCTTCAGAAATTCAGATCTTTCCCCTCATCATCTCTATTTAAAAGTGCTGCTTAGTTGCATGGTATAATTCTTGCATTATTAGTTCAAAAACAGTTAGAAAGCTTCCATTTAAGAGGGGGAGGGAGATAGGCAAAAGGATGTGGTGGGGGTTCCCCCCCCCCCCCCCCCCCCGCTTTTTCCATATTGCTTCCTAAGCTCCAGGGTAGAAAATGAAGTGTTGTATGTGAGGCTCTGAAAGTGTTTGGGGTTTTTTTTGGGGGGGTGGGGGTGGACATGATCTAGTCCAACCCTCTCTGCTGAGGAGGATGTGCTATGAAATTCAACCAGTTTTCCCAAGTCTCTTGTTGCTGATGAACCTAAGTCCTTTTGTCCATTCATTGCCATCGTCTTTTCTCATTCCTACTACATGTTATGCATTTCCAAAGATAATGAATTTACACTAAAACCTCTCATCGTCCCATTTTGACAGATGGAACAAATTAGAAACGTCTGGTCTAAAGAAAAGCAATGGCTACATATTCCTAGAGAAGGAGGAAAGCACACATTTATTTGGAAAAAAAATGCACCAAATGGTTGAATTTTTCTAAGGTATTTTCCTCCAGCTAACTTCTGAAGAGGAGTTTCCTCTGAGTCTTGTTTTTATGAGCTTTAACCATTTTCTGTAACTTTTGTCAAAATTGATTGACTGGTCAACAACAATAATAATAACAACAACAAAGAATCCCTTCTAAATTGTTATCATGAAACTTGTAGCGTGAGCTCTCGTCAATAAATATAGTGATTGCTTGAAGGAGGCTTTCTTAACGTCTTGTGATTTCCTTCTTTTCCTTCTCATTCAACGCTCCAGGTTCAAAACCAGTGGCACAGAACCAACATTTTGCCCGTTCGTTTTAGGGCGCAGAAGCCGAGCATAATGCGTTGGGAGAAGTTCGGGGTTGTGCCTGACCATTAGAGGTATGTGGGGAAGGAGGGAGGGAAGGAGGTGGTGCACGGAAAGGTAGGGAGGCGTCCTGGGCGCGGCCCTTCACACCCCCTGTCGCAGCTCATCCACACACAGCACCCATGGGACCTCCTACCAACACAGCCCCTGGGGACAAGGCAGACCAACAGAACTCTATAAGAATAAAAATGCAATCTGAGACTAAACTAACGAAATTCAGAGTAAAACCTTGATACACAAAACTGCTGAGGGGATTTATAAAATTCTGGATCAGTCAGTCTCTCAATCAGAAATACACTCGTGTATCCATTCCCTGGCTTGGCTACTTAAGTTTAGTAAAGATATTTTAATAGAGAGCAACGCGGTGCGTGTTTGTGGGTGCGAACGTGTGTATGTGTGTAGCCGCTAGCTTGCGGCTGATTTGCTTTAAGAGTGACTGTGCCAACTTTTAGAAAGATGCTCTGGAACATAACAAAACAGACAAACATCAGAAAAAGAAAAACTTAGTTCTTAATAGAGTACCATTCATTTTCAAAACATCAATTGCATTTAATTCTACAGGCTCACCAGTAGAAATTCTCCTGATGCTAAAAGTTCTCCAAACATCATTAGCCACTGAAATGTTTCTAAAGGGAGAAAGGGTGCAGGGAAAGATATAGAGGAGAGAGTTTTAGAAAATTGCTCACAACTACCCTCTTCTACCTTGGTATCAACAACAAAGCCAACTTTCTGCAGTCATATATCCGAGACCCCTTTAATATCGTTTCTCTTACCAAATTGAAGAAAGTGCAAAGACAGAGCCTAGTGACTTTTACATTTCCTGTGTCCTCTTCTTTAAACCGGCACTGATATCAGCGAATCCCTTACACCAAACCGCTAACACTGTATCGATAGTCATTCGAAATTTACATTTATGATCATTTGGGGGGAGGTGACTTGATCGGCATGTTCTATTTCCCACTCATCATCTGATGAAGAGGAATGGCAGCGTTCCCGGGGACGGTGATAGCGCACCGCGAGAGCGGGCTTCTTTTGCTACCGTGCGGGGAGAAAGGGTGGGCGGTTTTGTTAATGCTTATTTTATTGGGCAGGGGCTCCGATCATTGTGGCAAAGCGGCGAGTGGAACCAAGAAGTTAACGCGCTGCGGATGGCGCCTATCGGTGGTCCGGTCACCCCCCCGATGCGGCCGCCGCCCTGGCCTGGCCCGGCACGAACTGACTAGGTTCGGCTCAGAGCGGAGTGACTCCGGCTCGGCGCCCCGCCACCGCCGCGTCCCCCATACCCGCTTCACGTTCAAGGTTTAACAGTGAGGTCAAGTTCATTGACGTCAGCTTGAGGTTTACTGTACGTCCGGCTATATTTACATATATCAAGGAAATTAGGGCATTAAAAAAATATGCAAATCCTACTTCTTGGAGAAGAGACTGAAGATACCTGGAGCGATCGCCCCTATCAATGAAGATCGCAATTCATGGAACAATCAGTTCTCCCTCTCCCTCGTCAAACATCATAAACAAAAAAACAAAAAAACAAAAGGGAAGACTGGAGCGCGCCGGCTTTGCGTCAGCCGGGGCCGGCTGCGACGTGGCATGGAAAGAGTCCGGCTCAGAACAGGCTGCTCCAGACGGCTCCCTATGCATAATGTACCGCTGCGACATTCTCCTCCTCCTCTTCCTCCTCCTGTTGATTCCACGGTGTATTATTTTTAAACCTGATGCATATATAAAGCTATATTTGCATTTTTTTTTACTT
>WAAB01023815.1:0-13220 GCA_013389865.1 Piaya cayana | reverse complement strand
GTGGATTCGCCTTCCATGGAGGTAAGTCACGAGTAGAGGTGGTCCTGAGGGGCATGGTTTAGTATTTGGTGGGAATGGTTGGACTCGATGATCCAATGGGTCTCTTCCAACCCAGTGATTCTGTGATTCTGTGATTTATGCATTCACTTTCAAGTATAAGATTATGCTAAATGTAACAGTCCTTAGTTAAGTTCTTAAGAAATTTATTTTAAACTTATTCTAGGTTCTTATGGACAGCTACCTAGTTCATAAAACTAGCATAATCTCTTTTTAAAGTTCTTGTATTGTCTGGGGATAATAAATGAAATATATCATGCAATAGGGACTTTGGATCCTGTCCTCCAAGATTCTTGGATATCTCACTCAGTTCCAAATTAATCTTGGCTTTTGGGTAAAGTGAGACATGTGTGGTACATTGGCCTCACTTTTTTTTTTTTTCTAAAGTCACAGCGAAAAGCTGAAACCAGATATGTGAAAAGTAATGTGCTTTGCTCTTGGCATCTTTAGTCTAGCACTGTAACAGAATGAAGATAATTTGGAGAAATTTAGACTCACACTGATTGCATCATTTTTGGTCTTTAAAGTTTTATTGAGTGAATAGGATGAAAAATTGACTTTAATTTTAATTCCTAATGATTATTAACCAAGAGCAAATAAATTGTGATGCTCCTAATTTAATTTCCTTAAATTCTAGTCTGTGCTTTCTGACTGTGTCTAAAATAAAATAAAACATGTCATTTTCATTCTATGTGAATGAAAGAACAGCATAACTGCTGGCTTACGTGATGTTCAGCAGCAGGACATGTTCTGTAAAAAGTAAAAAAAGCATTAAAGGCTAGCCAAGGTTCCCTCAGGTTGACTTGTAGCCTGAATGTTCACACTGCTAAACAGTGTGATAAAGTTTATGTTCAACCAATGTGTGAATGTGCTCTTTGGAAGTGTTTTTGCTTCATGCCTGAACAACCAGCAATAAAGAGGCAAAGCATGTGAAGCCAATCCCATCCAGATGCACCCTGATGCCCCTTCTCTGCATGGTGTCAGATAATAGATGGGATTATTACTCCTGATCATCAGCTTCAGTTTTTTGTTTTGTGAAAATGAAATTAAAACATATGACAGACAATTCTACCTTCTCTTATTATAGAGGTGTTTCTTTTCCTCTCTTTTCTCAGAATGTCTCTCCTGGAATAGAATCTGGGATATCTTCTTGATTTTGGAGAATTTGCTCTTCATGATTATTATAAATATATTTGCCCCCTTTTTCCTCATTTTAAACAACAATTACCACTTGGCTGTATTCATGTCAAAGACATTTTATGCAGAGATGTATGAGTTAGTCCAGAAAGAGCAACATTCACCTCTTTTCTCCTAGCTGTCTATTTTTGAAGTAAACATTTCTCAGGAGCTGCGATGGTTTAGGAAAGATTTTGACTGTTTGTTTTCTTGGCCATTTTTATGAAGCCTGGAGATTTTTTCATGTTTCAAAGTTCATTTGTAGGCTAGAATTGTTAGAGTACTTCAGATAGTTTGAGTAAGTAAGTGCACATTTTTACAAGGTCAACCTGGCCTTGTATACTTTGAGGGAGGGAGAATTCACAACTTCCTTGTATAAACTGTTCCAGTGCCTCACCACCCTCGTCATGGAAAATTTCCTCCTAATGTCTAATCTAAATCTCTCCCCTTCCAATTTAAAGCAATTCCCCCTTGTCCTATCATTTTCCAAGCCCTAATTCAGAAAACAACTAAGCTAACAGCTTCATATATGTACTACAGTCATATTAAAAATGTTCAGAATTAGATTTCTTGTCGCAAAACAGAGGCAGAGATCCATCTCATCGGTGAGCAAGTGCATGTTTATTCAGTTTAGCTACTTTACTATATACCCCATTCTGTTACATCCCTCTGCCCCATGAGGGTGACTACAGAGTATTATTGATTAAAGGTAGCTGTCCATAAAGCTATTGCTAACATATTATTGGCTAAACTGCTGCATGTGCTAAGAAATCAAGTTATGCTAAAGTTAGCTATGTTGACAGTTCAGTTCTCTTGTTTTCATTCTAACTGCAAGTAGTTCCCACCGAACTAGCCACGGTTTATATTTTTGGCTCTCTGTTTCAAGGTCTTGCCAGCTGCTCAGCACCAAACAGTCTCACAGCATCCAGGCCACCTTCTCTGTAAAATCTTCTCACAATTTCTATACTGTAAAACCCTTGATTCTCGAAACTTATGTGTAATAGAAACAGAAAAAAATGAATTGTAACTGGCGTATACAAGAGAATATATTGTTATGAACTCTGAACCCTTGACTCGATGATGATGACTCTAATGGCTAGACTGGGAACTTGTACATAACAGAAATTAGCAAGGAAATAAAATCCCAGTTGTTAAGCATGGAGTCAAACTGTAGTAGTACATTTGTTTCATTTGTAAACGTTTTTGTCAGTTTTGTAGTTAGAAACCTGAAGTCCAGTTGAATATATCTTTGCTTCATTTTATGATTAAGCCTGACAGATATGTCAGGTAGAATGCAAATGAGGGAGGAAATTCACAGTGTGTTATTCTTGGAGACTGCAAATCCAAATACAGGAGCAGAGAAATACAGATAAATAAGAAATCTGGGATATGCTTAGTGGACTTGAGAACAGCAAACTATCTCCTAAAAAGATACATGTTTCTGAGAAAAAAATGTGTCTGATGTAATAAGCCAATGCTCAGCATGAAAATATCAAAAATCTAAGAGGATCTTCAACTGTAGTCAAGTCTTCAAGTGTCACAATACAGAAAGTAACAGTGACATATAAGCAATAATTTGCATAGATATTGATTGAGTTTGGTTTGTTTCTTGACCTGTGGAGCATTTACAACTTAAAGCATTCTCTGAACATGAATAATTATTATTAGATTAGTACATTGTTAAAAAAATTTACTTCTGGTATAGAACTTACTGTAGTGTAAAACATTTATTTCTTTTATTATAAATCACAGTAGATAGAGATAGGAGATAATAGGAAAGGAGAGAGAGGAAACGGTCAATGTACAAACTGGGAAGCTAATTTTGTTGATTCCAAAGTGTATTTTGTTTTTCAGTCAAAATCAGTAAGTAAAAGTAGCTATTCTTTGCAGATGTCCAACTTAGTTTTTACAGTGGAAAGGTTTTTTGTGGGTGTCATGATTTAGGATCTGATCCTAAGAAAGGCAGTTTGAAGAATGTTTAGGTCTTGAATATTTAAAAATAATAGTAAAGAAGCAAATATTGGAGCTTTGCACATGCGAGTAAGAAAAGATTCTGAGGATGAGGAAACTAACAAGAAACATTCTCCATTTTCTTGGTCTGCTGATTTTTCTTCTCGCTCAACCATAGTGTCTTATAAAACATCCAGCCTTAACCAGAGTAATATGTAGATTCCTTTTCTTTAATAATTGCCATTCATACTCATAAAGGCCAATTGCTCTGAGGATCATGGTTTCTGCTAGAACCCAATTGTTGTGCACATTTCGCTCTGACAAGTATCACTTACTTTTAGTTGATGTAATGACATTCTGCTGTTTTATCCACACCTTGCTACCATGAATGTTGTTTTATTGTCTATAATCTAAGCTTGACAAAAGAATGAGGTAAAAGTGGTTTTCTGAAAAAGTAATTTGGTAAGTGCCTATCTGGCAGATTTTAGTTCTTGAAGTCATGTACAAAACACAGGATAGAGGACAGCTTCCTAATTTTTTATTCCAGCTCTATACATGCACTAAGACTGTATTAAATCAGAAAATGCTTTTACCTCCTTAAAAAGGTAAAAGCGTTTTCACCTAGGAAGTTACGTAGAATGGCAATGTAAACTAGTGATATTTTAGAAAGCTGGCATTTTAAGGATTTTTGGGTTTTGTGTCAAGTCAGCCCTCAAGAATATTGGAAGCCTTCTACATAAATGAGTAAATTTTACTAATCTACAATTTTAAAATGAAAATTTCAAAAGTATATCCTTTAATTATATTTAACCTATGTCTTTAACTAATTATTTATTTTTATCTTTACATAAAGGACTTAAATGTGACAAATAGACACCTAACATGTGATAAACCTATTATAAGATGTGAGGAATTTGATAAAAATCCTCCTCTAATTAGAATACTTCTGTCTATACCAACTATCTTACCAACTCAAGCAGAGATTTTCGGTGAGTTTTAATTCTTATGCCGTTCTTCTTCATCATCAACTTTAGATTGTTTTTGCAGAAAGATCACTAACTATAACAAAATAGACACCATTCCTCACATCTGTCCAGAAAAATTTTGACTTTATAAAGATCATTTTTTATTCTATGCTGAATACAGAGAAATTCTACTCTTTTCTGTGTTGAATCTTTCATTTGTCATCCTTTCCTCATTGTGCAAAGTGAGTTGACGAGCTTATGTTGTACAAATGAGGGGGGAAACAGAAGCCTCTGATATTCACTGTGTTGACAGTCAACAATTGCTTATTTCAGCTTACTTCAGCTAATGAAATGAGATCCATTTAATTTGGGTGCTGTTTGTTCTGCCCTTTCATTTGCATAAAGTTTTCCAATATTGCCATTATTTTCTGTTTGTTGGGTTTGTCCATTTTTTCTTTCATTTATTCACCGTTCAGTTTTCTGTTGTTGTAGGTGCAACCAAGTTATGAAATGTATCTTGATATTTCCTCTTCACACTTCCTTATTTTGGAATATTTGTATTGCTAAAAGTGTTTATCTTCACAGGGAGAAGACTGAGAGCTGTATAACTGGAATTTTTTATCTGACTAGTAGTTTTGTAAATCACCATAACTTTACTAGGAAGCTCTCATATTGCCTTAGCTACTTGATTTTAGGGTTTTTTTTGTAGAGTATCCTGTAGTATCTCATATAATCTTGTAATTATTACATGAGTTAGACAAGCAATAGAGACTGTTTACATCCAAGTTAGATATTTAAAGTGAAATTACAGGAAAAATATTTTATTCCTGTGAGACCCTTCATGGAAAAAGAAAACAAAATGTGAAAATTCCCTTTCAGGTTAGTCAAAGTTGAGAAAATCATTCAGATGACATTGTTGTCTGACAAAAAAAATATCTTTTCATTTTAATCTGTGCATGTAGTAATATTTAAAATATTTTTTCAGAAAATAAAAAACCCCCTTAAATTATTTAAAAATTTTAATTAAAAACATTTTTGTTTTCATTAAAATTAGTGATGTAAACAAAACATGCAGGAAAATGCTCCAGTTCTCAGATTAAAAAAAACAAGTTGGGAGACTTTCAAAATGCACTGTGATTAGCTTGATGGAGATGAGTACACAGAGGAAGAAAAGAACTTTGCTGGTAGTTTTTTGGAAATGGTTCTATAATGAAAAATATTAGAAAATTATTTCTCATGAGCTGCTATGATTCTATAGTATAGACTTTGGATTGTGCAGTGCACACAAGAAAACAAGGTAGAAAACACATGCTTACAAATGTACCTTGAAATGTGTTTCATTCTGAATTCTTACTCTATGTTTCAGATATATTTAGCTTTTATATTCTTTTACTAGAAGCAAATTAATTGTAGTTAATACAATTTTGTCACTCACAAATTCAACTAAAGGTGTTTGACAAATTTTGTATTCTTGTTCAGTAACCTTGATTTTCTGTTGGACTGATCCTCTGCAATTTGAAAGAGGGTGGCAGCCCATTTTCATGCAGTGTGCATTTCTTTTCGGCTTTTGTTATTTT
This sequence comes from Piaya cayana, assembly GCA_013389865.1. Taxonomy (NCBI): domain Eukaryota; kingdom Metazoa; phylum Chordata; class Aves; order Cuculiformes; family Coccyzidae; genus Piaya; species Piaya cayana. The sequence continues at coordinate 7,495 of WAAB01023815.1, read as the reverse complement.
ATTGCATATGTAATATTCTTCTAAGAGAAAGGAAAATATTTAGTTCTAAGAAAAAGGAAACTATTTTGTTCTATTTATTCTTTGCAGCCCTGCCTTTATTGGTACTTCTTTGAAATAATGGTATTTAAAATTAAATGCAGGGCTACTCCAATTTCCTAAAGTAAATCCTTTAATATTTGGCAGATACATTTTTAAAAGCCCCTTGGGAGATGAGAGATGAAAAAAAGTCTACCACCAACTTATTTTTTTTCTGTCTGAAGCAGTATGTTCCCTAATTTCTACTGCATATGTAAGAACTTGCAGAATAATCTATGAATTTTTAAAGGAGTCAGTTACACAATAATAGAAGTGTATTTTCCCATGAGCACAACATTCCTAATAGCCTTCTGAAAAGAGGTCTCAGAATAGGCAAAATATAACTTTCTCATGGAAGTTTCATTTTCACTGCTGTAGCCCGGTTATGTGTTGCAGAAAGAGAAGAGGAAATTAAGGCAGTAATTATAAAATGGAATAAAAGAACAGCCTCAATTCATAACAGAAATCAAATGGTGCATATTAAATATAGGGCCAGATTCTATATTATTCAAGTTTTTAAGAGTTGCATGAAATTTAACAACATCTAGAAAGATGTTATTAAAAGTTCTAAGAAGAGAGTCTGTTTTACAGAAAGGGCTGGTGGCAAGATCAATTTTACACTCCTTAATTCAGACTTATTCCCTGGGAAGACCAGCTGACCCCCAGCTGAATTTAAACACCATTGATGTTACTAGCAATAATAGAGGCAGAAGTACATCCAGCTATATTGATGTCCACATAAACATGTAGATGGCTGTCTTACTTATGACTTCTGTCATTTTATCATCTACTATGGCACAAAACCAATAACCTTAACTAAGCCACAATCTTACTGAAAATGTGGTTCTCCACTGAAACTCCCTCACAGCTCTCTCATCTTCTTGCAGCATACTTTTATCATCTAAATTAAGGCTTAATGCCAAGATCCCATATTGTGGTTTCCTTCCATCTCTGTGCATTTAGTTATGTCTCCTTAAGCTACTGCCTCTTCTCTAAGGTTTCAGCAGTATGTTCTCTCCTGCTGCAATACCAGTTTGCTCATACCAGAACCCAGCTACATTTCAGTCATTCAAAGATAAGTGGTCTCAGTAAGTTTATCTTCTCTTTCCAGCTATGTGGAGTGTTAGTAGGACTCTTAGCCATATCTATAGATTATTTAAGAATCACTTATTTTGGACCTTCACAACTGTTTTGTTGGATTAGCATATACTAAATTACATTTTACTTTGAGGAATCCTTTCAGTTCATTCACAAAACAAGTCTTCAGTTTAATTTTTTCAGTTTGACAGTACTACACTATGGGTACTATTCTATATTGCAAAGCTATTTTAAGACATTTCTGGTCTCCCTATTTGCTTGCCTCTCCCTTCCCACAGCAATTGACTATCCTGTCAGTTGTGTTGATACCACTGTTTGAGGTGACACCTTATAAATTAGATTTGTAAAATCACCTAGAAAGAAAAAATCAAGCAATGGAATTGTATACAAAAATGTAAATATTTTCCCATAAATCAAATTTTCTTCTCAATAATCTTTTTGTCTTGCTCTTCTTTAGATTGCCTACAGCAAACATAGTTTCTTCTGCTGTCAAGGTACCTGAAGGATGATGTAGTTATTTCAGTCGTGAAAAGATAAAAATGTCTATTTCAAAGTGTTCATCTGGTTTATACCCAGCTAGTTGTTCAGATTATAGTTGTCTCAGCAAGACAGTATCATCATTATTTTCACCTGGAAACATTTCTTGTACAGTTAAAAGCTTAAAAAAATAAATTTACATTACTTTAAGTATTTCTCCAAGTATTTCCCCCACTAATGTATTAATGACATATATTTTTCCTTATTATGTAGCAAGTGGAAATTTTTCATGCTGTAGGCCTACATAGGCCTAAATGACTTCCTCTGTGCAAAAACTTTGGATGGAACCTAAAGTATTTTTATACAGGATGTTGCACAAACAATTGCTCATTATTTAAAAAGATAATTAAAATATTTCCTACAAGTCCCATGTTTTCTCTTGTGTCTTTACTGCTTTATTTTGTTGTAGACATATAAATCTGGTCAACTAGTTGCTCAGGAAAGTTTATGACAATGTATTTTTTTGTGCACAAAGCAGTCTGCATAATATGTGATTATATATGAGATAATATGTGATTGTGATACTCCAGATGTCAATCCAGGGCCCCAGCCTTTCTAAAGCTTATGCACCAAAGAATGTGCTTCTCACCTAAGGTTAAAAGAAAATCATGGAGTTCCTTTGCTCTTGAGATGTACTTTCAGTACATGCTCACAGGAAGTCTTGTGATATTTCCCTGCTTTGGTTCTCATTCCAGTGCAGTTTCATAGTACAAAAATTAGGCTTCTTTACTCCAATTCGGTTTCTGGAACTAAACCAGAAGATAGGTTTCAGAAGTACCTATAATCTGCTTGGCAATGTTTAGTTAATCCATAGGATGATACTATAGGTAGTCCAAAGCAAACTTATCATACCAGATACCTTGTGTGCTGTGTCTTCTATCGCAGCTCTTTTGTTCTAGCAGTCCACTGCTGGTGGGAGATCAGGAGACTCATATAGTCAGAGAATAAATCATTTATTACAGAGCATCAGAAGCTTTTATAGAAAAGGCAATAGTACACACAACCGGTATGTAAATCTTTTCTTTAGTATTGGTTAATATCATACGTCCATGTGAATACACTAGTTATCTGATTGGTTAGTATCTTCAACAAGAATAATTGTTCGTTAGTAGTTTTGCACACATGCTATGTATACACAAGTACAGAGTTTCTCTTATCACATCAGGGAGGTATCCAGGCTGGTACTCCCTAAATCTTCCCAGGGGCCTCACTTCTCGGCTGTCCTTGGTGTCTGCTACTCCTCATTGCATTAGCTCACAGCCTGGATTGTTCACATGGCCATTTTCCAAGAGAAAGTCCTTCAGAATTCCAACAGTCCACTGCTTCTGTGTCTTACTGTTTGATAATTTTTATCTAATCTTAAACTTATGCAGGGCAGTTAACAGGGGGACACCTCTGGTTTATGAAAGGAGGGAGAAGACTGGAACCCTTTTCTTAATTATAGTCCCAAGGGAAAATTTTTATGGCATACAGTTATTTGCGTGAAAACACAGTTTAACATACCTCTTAAAGCTTAATTGATTTTAAAACTCCTTTAAATGATTTCTAGGGTAATTGATGAGTGCTTCAGTTCTAGGCAATCCTATGGCAAGCAGAGTGGAACTGAGGTGTAGATAGATGACTTTTTTTAAATTACCAGTCTTTATGTGAATGTTTTTCATTGGGGTGTTGACTTGCACTTACTCATTCGCAAGTTTATCTACACAGTGATTATGTGATATATACATTGCCCATGCTGAAGTTCAATTCAATTGACAGCCTGTTTTCATGTTATCATAAATAGCTCGATTTTCTCAGTTGTTACAGTTAGATTTCAGAGAAATATTCTATACACTATACAAATATGGTCAGTTAAATTGATCTTCTGTTATTGTAGACAAGATTATGATGACTTGTATCAGGCAATATTAAATGGTTTTAGTCAATGTCAAGTAGTTTTGACCAGGCTGAGTTTTCCTTGTTACGTTATTTTTTCCCCAGTTTATCTGGCCTATGGTCATAATTACTGACAATAATAAAGACATTCTGAGATCTAAGATGCACATAAGAACTGTATAGCCAAATATACTCTGCAGATTCGAAAAGAATAAATGCTTCTATCAAGCACTAAGGAAATGGAAATACTTATTTCACAAATTGTATCTATGAGAATAAAATAGAAAAGGTTTTATGTGAACTTTAAAAATGCTGCTATGCCTGTCCCAACGAGCAAGGTAGGAAAAGCATGACTAACCTGGTTCATTAATTCTTATTGGACATCTAATGTTTGTGTCAGGTTTTAGTGATTTTGGGCCAGGTTTAGTGGCTCACAGTGAAAAATAGGTTTAGGCATGCCACTACTACTCCCGATGTGCTTGAGAAAAAGAGTGTCAAAATGATGAAGTGCACACTGCAAAGGCTTTTGGAATTTCAGCAATATACAGTATGGCTTAATTAGAGCATGGCAGCAGTAAAACTTGGGTTGTCACCCACTGACATTTTGTTCAACATAAAAATGAAAGTAGAGTGTCTGCCCTCTTAGATGTTCATGCATCAATGGTTTATAGGTGCATAAAAAGGCAAATATGGAGTAAGAATATACAAATATATATATTCTCAAGAACTATCATCTTCAGAAGAAACTGGGTACTGAAATTAATATTATTCTATGGAGACTAATTTCAGTAAGTTCTTTCTGTAGTCAGTGGGTATGCTTCTCAAGGGGATAATTAGAATAGAAGTTGGATGGTTTTGTGTGGCATTTTAAGAGAATTGTTCTTTAGATCATCTTGTTTCTTTCTTTTTACCAGGAACCAAGGAAGACCATAATCTGTAAGTGGGAATATTTTGTATTTATGACGTAGGAAAAGTGCAGTTGTAATGTAAGAGTACATATATATACCTACTTGAAGGGAATAAGCACTGACTGGATGGTGACATAGTGGACTGTCTAGAGTGCTCAGAGAGCCAGATATTGGAACCCTTAATGTGCTTGCATGGAAAAAATGTAGCATTTTTTCTTTGCAAAGTTTTCTTAAAAAATAAGTCGTAAAAATAAACATGTATATCAAAAACACTGCTAGTCTTTAGAGACCTTACTTTTTGCAAATACATGAAGAAATAAAGTAACAGAAATAATTAAGTCTCAGTAGTTTCTATCAACACCACAACTGAATACTAACTTAAAACAGGATAAAGGATTTATTAAATCCATCTCTGTATCCCTCATGAAAGCAGGAAAAACAGCAAAGCATCTAGTTGTATTCTCATTGTGTTAACAATCTTCATAATGCTATAGTAACAGTAAAAATCTAAGCATAGCAATTTTATAACTTCCATATTCCCAGTCTGTTCAGCTTGTAAAAAGTCATGCATTTTATTGGAGTTTTAATACTTGTAAAACACAGACTCATTTGACTGCTTCAGTTCAATGAAGTTTTCTTAGCCATGTCCTGAAAAATCTATAAATTTAAGTAAAAATAATTCTTTCTAATGTCTGGCTTGGTAAAGCTTCCTCCAACATACCTGTCACTCTTACATGGTGGGTTTCTTTCTAGAATGTGTTAAAAAATTCTTCTTTTACATAATTCTATAACTATGCAAGTTAGTTGCTTTATCATGAGTCTCTGTGTTAGAGAACTACTGCATAATAATAAAATTGTTATATAGTAAACTGCTGAGACCAAAACTTAAACAGAGTTACTCAAGAAATTCTATTGGCACCTCTCCTGAATTCTACTAATCTCATTTGTTAGAGTTAGTACTGCTACATATAACTTGAATTTTGCACCCTCTTATTGAATGGCTTTCAAGTGTTATCTCTGTTATTTTCACTGATTCAACTAGGAATGCACTTCTTACACGCTATTCTACTTTTTCAAGCTACTGACATATTTCAGACTGAAAAAAAAATAATTTTCCAGGAGACAGCCCTTTTATACTTTATTTATCAGTTCATAAATTCAGCTGAATTGGTAGACCTTTCATTTGCCTGTATACACAGAGAAAGAAAAAAGAAAAGACAAAAAAACCTCGTAAACTCATTTTCATGACATTGAGTGGTATAAGTGTGCTGTTTATTTAGGAAGCTTGACTATTTGTAACAAAGATTAGTTATACTGGAAATTATGAAAAATAGTGCTTCTACTGCTACATTAATAATAAAACATCTTGATTGTGAAACATCCTGTTTAATGAAATAGATGCTAACTGTTCTTCAAGAATATTATAAAGAAAAATAAGAAAAAAGCTTACTTTAATTGTAAAGAAGTTACTTCCAAATAGTTATTAATATTAATAATTTTTATTCAGTATTAATAATGTTGAAACTTGGAAAAAACCTACATGGAATTAGTTTAAAGTATTTTTTGGTGTAAGACCTTTTCTTTTCTTGATGAATACAAAACCATCTGGTGAATTCCACTGTGCTCAGAAGAAGTTTGGAGCTTATAATCTCTCGATTCTGTAACAGATTAAGTGTTTAAGGTGTATCAAAGACCTTGGAGATTTATATACAATACTTGAAACTCAGCCTTTCATGGGCAATGCTTCTGCTGCAAGAATTCCACTTCCACGAGTAACGGACAGAATGAGGGGCTACCAGTAACAGACTTATTTGTTTGAATATTGCAAATTGTGATTAATGACATTTCAGAACAGAGCACAGAACAAACTTAGATGCTGTTTTACAGAATGCTACATGCTATAAGGACATTTTTCTTTTTTTTTCCTGGGAACTGCAATTTGCACATATTTCAAGGGTTAGCTACTGGTGGAAAAACTTATTTTACAGGTAGAACATATTGCTATCCTTGTAGGCCTGAAAGGTTTGTTTCCTTCAAAGGGTGAGTAGTTTGTTTTCAGAAGGTGGAAAAGGAAAAAACATGAAAAAGAAAGCTGAACATTTTCAAACCAGGAACTTAACTGTTGGGAGACCTGTAGCAGAGAAATATCCTCTCCTGTCCACAGTAACAGACTTTCATTTCATCTCTCTTACCTGGGAACGAGATTGAGGACGGGTTTATGTGGACAGAATGTAAGACTATCTCCCACTTGCATCACACATCAACTGATGGATATTGTAACACAGAGTAGATCCCTAATACCTTTAATGAGTACAAAATTCAGTTTATAGTTTAGTAAATGAATATGATGTTATTCATACTAATGTCCATTTTCTAATCTCAAGAGGTTTCAGTTTACACAAAATAATTCCTCATTAATTTAAAAGTTTAAATTATTTCAGTGGATTTTCTCTGGATTAATTACTTCATTTAAATTGAGCTAAAACAGTATAGTAAAATTAACTGACAATTTTTTAATAGAAAATTTTTGCTCTAAATTATGGACTATCCAGAATTGCTACTAAACAGCAAAGCCAGGAGAATCTAAGAATTAGATTCCTTATTCTGAACCTACCCTGAGTTTCTACCTGTTTGAGGGTTATGATCTATTACTAATTTTCCATACAGTTACGCTAATCATTCTATATTATGATTGCACATGAGCAGTGTATGGATATTTTGAAGACATCTAAAAAAGGACGACAATAATAAACAATTGAAAATTTTAGGGCTGCATTTTTAGAGTACTTTACACAGAATTATGCCTAAATCCATAAATAATGTCCTTTACATATAATTAAATAATTAAAAAGTAGATGATAAGCAATTTCAGGTTAAACCTCGTATCTTAATTTTCATAGGATAACTCTCATAGCCTGATTTTTTTAAGTACTGGAAACTTTAGCTAATTAGTAGAGCACACTTCAGAATACATATGTACTTCTTCGTCGGCACCCAGCTCC
>WAAB01023811.1:29842-42460 GCA_013389865.1 Piaya cayana | reverse complement strand
TCTATGATTCTATGAAAGTTATTCCCAGAAATTTCCTGATGTTCTTGCCTCGTTTGATGTCTTTGGCTCTTTGCTGTTGAAAGCTCTCCGTGTCAGTACCTTCACACATTTCATAATATAGCTCCTGAAATCCCAGCTCATCCTGATGCTTTCTCCTCTCTCTAATTTTCCCCTCAAACTTCTTCCTCTTTCTCAGCCGTGTTTTATATGTAGAGCTTCCTCATCATCCAGTGCTCCTACTCAGAATAATTTAATTGGCCCATTGAGAAGCTATACGAAATTGTCCAGATTCAGGGCAGTTTGAATATAGAGGCATATGGAGTCAGCGTGAATCAGAAGAGAGCTATTGATTTGAAGTCAGGGGAGCGACACTCATTTACAGAAGGAAAGGAGCTTATATTTTAAGACAAGAGATGAAACCTTGATTCCTTTGAAACCAATAGCAAGTTTTCCATTGATTTCAGCAAGGCAGTATCTAAGTTTAAGGTAAAAGTAACTATTGTTGGAAACAATTTTTAAGCAGTTCTTACCCCCTTTGTTTCTCCTCCTGGTAAGTATCGCATTTCAGGGCTCAAAATAAAAATAAAATAAAATAAAAAGACTATCTGTTTTTGTTATATTTACTGTCCTGAATTAAATACCTAAAGTAGGTCTATCCCAGGCAAACAAGCAAATTCCATTCACCTTGCCCTGAAGAATGAAAACTCCAAGGACAAGCCTATAGATAGAGATTAGAAGGAAAGAAAAAAAAGAAAGATATATTGCTTTTAATTAAAGTACATATCCACTAGGCAAGTGTGGGCCTTTAGCAATACATCTGTGAATTGTCCCAATAACCTTATGGGGAGGGGCAGGGACAGGAGGAGGGGATGAAGGCAAGAGTTTCAGCATGTGGAAATGAACGTTAATAAGGGATAAGAATGAGACACATAAGACTTTAAACAAATTTCAGACTGCAGCTGAACTGAGCTGTGCTGTGATTTAAAACAAATTGTAACAGGTTTGTATTTACATGCTGCCCATTTTGTTTATACGATGTGTCCATGGGACTCTTTTTAATACCTGTTCACAAAATTGTATTTTTCCTCCTCAAAGGGATAGAATGAATTATGCCTCAAGGTTGGTTTTTGAGGTTAGGTTTGAATCTGGATTATTTTTGGAGGCCTTTTTAATAATTAGTTTTCCATCCCATTGAGGCACCATCCTGTTTTGTGCAAGTTTTGACAACAAAAATGTTAGAGAAGGCAGTATTTACTCATTAAAATCCCTGCCTCTCTCTGCCTCTTTGTCTTAAAGGCTACCTTTTCCTTTCCCCTTTGTTCTCCCCCTGCATGTCCATCTAACTTATTTTATGCTGTTATTTTGCATCTTGCATTTCCTCAGCTAATACTTAAGCCTGTGACCTTAATTATAACTGTGTAGCCATTTTGTTGTTGTAGAAATAACAAAGGGAGAAATATGTATGTGTGTGTGTCTATGTAACTGTATGTGTACATATATTTGTTTAGCTCAGAGTATACAAATTTAATATCCTTGCTACCTCCTATTACAGGGGAAGGTTGGAGGTTTTTTTACAATTTTTACTGGGTGAGTGAGCAAATGAACTTCTATTCCACTGAAAAGATGGGACTTTTACGTGATGTTTAAATCAGGGATCTGTCTTGAGCTTATGAGATTTGTAAGGCTTTAGTAGCAGCTGAGGGGAAAATGCCACATCTCCATTATTTACGACTGACTTTGAACTTACGGAGAAGTTCATTTGTATACATCTGGATAATCTATTTCTACAGTTACAGCTACTCTGGAAAAATCTAACCTTCGAAAGAAAAAAAATAATAAAAATAATACAAAAACAGCTGTATAGAAAAATGTACAAATATTAGTTGAATACAATGAGACATTTGCCAGGGGCCGAGGAACCAGAAAATTGCAAGCATTTAAGAGAAATGCTTCTTATTTTAAATTCACTTGCACATCCCATAGTAATATGCTTCACTATGGCAGACGGCTAGGCAGAGGGAAAAAAAGCTTTGTGAGTTCAATAGCTACCCACTGATTGTAAACATGAGAAGGAACTCTGTGAACACAGTGCTGAAATATAGGGTAATTTCCTCTTTATTAGAGTCCATGAACTCTGCTATGTTAGTGGTTAGGCTCTGTATACAGTGCATATAACAGAATTATACAGTTATTTTCTGCAGTGCTTCACTTGCCTTTTTAAGCTCCTTTAGCAGGAAAAAAAAGGGCAAAATATTCTTACCTTTTTCTTTCCACCTATCATGATAACTTCCACCTTCCTGCTTAAATGCAGTACAAGGTATTCTGATGTGACTGGTGTCTCTGTGATGTCCTACAATGATCAACACTGATTTTGAGAAGTATTTAACTCTTATAATATACTCCAACTCAGCCTTGTTCATTACTTGTTAAGAAGAAAGAGATAGCAAATAAACATTTGAGTTAGAAAAGGAAATTAATGTGTGATGTAGATAGTCATCTGTGGCCTGGGAACTCTAACACATGGGGTTTTTACCTCAGTTTGGTCATGAATTCACTATGGCGAGAGAGGAGGTGCCAGATATATACTCCTTATCCTTGTTTCCAACTTAGATCTGAAAATGAGAAAGGAGTCACGGCCATTCCCATTGGTTGTCCCAGGGTGACTGTGAAGAAAGTGCAGAGGTATTTCTGCTGCCACTTGACTGCAGCCAAGCAACCTTTGGTAAACAGCTTTGCTTCCTGGTGCACAAATATACCTGAAGTCTTACAATGGGAGTGTCAGTGACCTGAGGGCAGGTCTGAATGACCCTGGCCAACCCCATCCAAAACTCCTATCCAGCTACTGCCATGGCACAGTAGTTCAGCCTTGGACATTAGTCCCTCTCTCAGTGACACATGGCTGATCTCCAACCCATTCTCCTGAGTGAACTTCTTTGATTCTATATGTGTTGTTCTGTTAATATAATAATTTCTGATTACACTATTTCCGGTCTTGGCCAGTGTGCTAGGTTGACACAGAAAATATCTTTTAGGACTGGATTTTCATAATGATAATCAATATTATTAGCAGCAATAGAAATAGAAAAAAGACCTGAAACATCATCATTCATTTTTCTTTAATTCCACTCATAAGCAATGTCAAATCCTACATTTTTATTTTTGTTTCTTTTTTTTTAGACAATGAAATTTAAGTGAAGGCTTATCAGAAGTGTTTCTTCTGTTATCTGAGTTGCTTTGCCTATCATTTCTCTTTTCCCTCTGCAAAGCCTGTGTTTGCAAAACAGAAAACCCAAATCCAAGTCCCTGCATCTGGTGTCAATTGAAATAAAACAAAGACAGGCTCATTTTAGCCACATAATTTAAGAAAGAAGACAGTATTATAACATTTAGAACAAGCCTCGTACACACCAGCCAGCCATTATCCTTCAGAAGCAGGTGGCAGATGGCATGAAATCATCTTCGTCAGACCTCCAAAGCTTTGCTGCCACATTTAGGAGGATAGTTCTTGTAATGACTACTTGCATATTCATACTGTGTGATGGGCACTTCTCGATTCCTGTGCACCTCATTTTGGAAACAAGCTAATATGGCTACACATGTACTTTATTGCACCATTCACATTTGGCATCATTAAGAGGAAGTAGATCTTTTTTTTGCTTTGTGCATCCTTCTCTGCTTGCGTCAGAATGGCACTGGGAATCAAAATGCATGGCAAAATCTGGAGCACCAAGGTTTGCCTGAAGCTGTAATGAGATCAGCCTGTGTATAAAGCCTCCCATGAGGTAATATAAGAATTATTCCTCACCAAGTCAAACAACTGCATCTGGCAAAAACAGATTCTTCTTCAGGTCTAGAGCTCAAGAATTGTTCTGCATATTTTCTAACATGGTTCTCAAGGCCCTTTATAAAACTAAGTATGCAAAGGTACTGCAGTGTGAAAAGCAACAAGGTGAAACACAGTTCTTCGAAGATTGCTGGGAGAATTGTTGGCAATCTAAATAAAGAGAAAGAGAAATTTATTCAAAACTTACTTGCACTTCTGAGTTCCTTTTGCTGTTGGGGGTTCAAACAAGATCATGATGAGCCCCCCTTGGACTTCAGCAAGATATATTATTGACAGATTTCAGAACTGTATGATGAGCCTTGTAATACCTTATGCATCAATTAAATAATATTGTAAACCAGTGATGATACAGGTATCAGTAACGTTACTGTATGGTGTTAAAGATAAATTTTCTAGTTCCTGCAGATACTGAGACATTCAGAAAATCTGAATCTTATAGATCACAAATACAGCAAAAGAAAAAAATATTCCTTCATTCTTCTTCTCCACTAGCCTCATCAGCTTCTGATCCTGAAGCCTCTATTGGTGGAAGGTAATGAAGAGAAACATGCCTGGTTTTGATCTTTGACCTGAATGGTAACCTATTTTTGGATAAAACAAGCAATGTTCCTTCAAGATTCTCTGATAAAATATGTGTGGTTGAGGGAAGTCACTGCCATTAACATTTCCACTAGCAAGAAAAATAAACTATAATCTAAAATCTAGCCTCTGTCTCTTCATCTCTTAGCTTGACTTCTCAGGGGAGAGCAAAAGGCAAGACCCGCAAGTTCAGATATGCTCATGCTTTGCCCAATACATGCAAGGGAAAGGGTGCAAGCGTATATGAAAAAGCAGATCAGACAGAACTACAGAGGAAACAGAGACAGAGTAAGCAGAGTAAGTAGAGTAACTCATCTTGGTTCAGAATACTAGCCTACTGTGTCCTCATGATTTCCAAGATATGGAAAAATTGGGAGGGGTAAGCGGATTAGACATTAGTAAGAAATTCTTCACAATGAAGGTGACGAAGCACCGGCACAGGTTGCCCAGGGAAACTGTGAATGTCCCCTCCCTGCAAATGCTCAAGGCCAGGTTGGATAGGGTCTTCAGCAACCTGTTATGGTGGAAGGTGTCCCTGCCCATGGCAGGACATTTGGAATGGGATGGGCTTTACATTCCCTCCAGTCCAAATCTTTCTATGATTCTAAGACATTTCTTATAATGGGTCTTCAACAAATCCCCAGGTAGCAAAGTGCTTGTGCTCGATTTAAACACATACTTAATTTAAGCATGTAAATAATCTAATTTATGTTGGATCAAGGCCTAACACTTTCTCATTAAAGTGTTATTTTAAAAACATAACAATGCTGTTACTGGTTTCTTTCATCCTCTTCAGATATGAGTGGCACTGTTTTCCCTTTCATTTCTTTTTTTTTTTCTTTTAATTTTGCTGTATTAAAACATTGCATATTCATATGGCAGCTACCACTTTTGTCTGAAAATGATACACTGCATTCTAAGACCATTCTGCCCAGACAGAAGATATTATTAAATACCATAAACACATACAGATATGCATTGTGACATCTGGATGGAAATAGCCCCACAGTCACATTTTACAAAGGAAACTCAACTCCGAGGAAGAGCTCTGACATGTAAAATGGACATTAATGGCATCTTAATGTGCTTCAGCTGCCTCTAGGGGTTCAAATATGTTGCATCACAGTCAGTTCTACTGGAGGTTTATCAGCAGATGGAGCATTGTGGGAACTCAAAATGCTCTATCAGATACATTAATGTCCCAAACTGATACGTTATGATTCTCTGTTTTGGGGAAGGATGCTTGGAATTAATTATATATATATTACAGTTGCTGTTAAGCCAATCAGTACTTGCTTGCAGGCCTAGAAAGCTGGTAATATTTTTTTATTTTCTTTTTTGCCAAGGGTGGTTCATATGCATAGAACATCATGAGAATATTGAGCAGGAAGAGAAAGCTATTATTTTTTTTTTAAATGTGTTGATTGGTTTCAGAAGAACTTTATAGTCCACCCACAGCAAAAATAAAAATGAATGGCAAAATAACAAAAAAATTTGAACTATGTGTATGAATGTTTCTGTGCAAGATTATGCCATTATAAATACAGGGTTCATATTGAAATGATATGGTCCAGGTCCAGGGAGGTTATTCTCCCTCTGTACTCAGCACTGGTGAGACCGCTNTAGTTAGGCATTGGAATGTGCTGCCCAGAGAGGTGGTTGATTCGCCTTCCCTGGAGGTGTTTATTGCACAGGTAGACGAGGTCCTTGGGGACATGGTTTACTGTTTGATAGGTATGGTCGGACTCGATGATCTGATGGGTCTCTTCCAACCTGGTGATTCTATGATTCTATGATTCTGTGATATATAGATGCAAAGCAACTTACTGGATGAGAGAAGACAATTAAAGAATAAAGCCGAGTTCAACAAAAATCTCGAAAGTAAAAGAAATTTGCTACCTATTTTAATCAAATAGGACTGGTGAAACCTTTCTAAAATCTTCCTATACGTGCAATGTGTTTCTAGCTGCTGCAGCTTTTTAGGTCTATGAGGTCACTCATATAATGGAAGCCATAAGACAGGCAGAGACGTGTGCGTATGTATATACAAAAGTATTATTATGTTAATTTTTGCTCCTTGATTCAAAATAAGCTTGGTTTTATTTTCTCATATGAACTAGAAAAAAATAGACAAAATTTGGCAGATCATTTTCTTATCTAAATAATTGTTACAGTTTTTTTCTGGTATTCATGCATACACACCAACATTCATACACAAGAACATCCAGAAAAAAAAAAAAACAACAAATGATTCATCTCCCCAACAACTTTAATTTGTAATTTTGACAAGTCACATATTTCCTTTCAGGTTGGCTTCTTCATCCATCCTTTGTCCATTCTATTTATGTTATAAGGTTCTACAAAAAATGATATTTTTTTTTAAAGTCCCTGAAGTTACAAACTTTAATTTCAGTCTTTGTCTTCTGAAATTACAATTAAACAAATATGTAGTGAATATTGAAGACATTACAAATCAGGTTTAAATAGATTTTTTATTTTCATACCAAAGATTAAGGTCTGGATTCCAAAATCTTCAGGAACTGCAGTGAATCCGTTCTAAATGTCACCTGTCTCCATCCTCCAACTAGCAGGAATCTTGTACAACTACAGTTTGGCTTCATGTAACTTATCTAAGTGTTCTAAATTACTTGAGATCAAATAATGTCTCAGTATCTTAGATAAACCTCTGCAACAGATTATTTTCTTCCCAGGTACTTTGCTGAATCTTTGCTAGTCACCCACAGTTTTACTGTACTGATGGAACCAGTGCCTCAGTGTAATATCTTGTGTGCTGCATTGCAGAAATGACATGGGTATTAAAATGTGAGATGTTAAGCAATGATTGATATGTGTCATGAATTAGCAGAAAAAACACAGTGAGATGAACTTGAAGTTACAAGAATTAGTTTCACAGGAAGGCTGTTATTACCCTTGTTAGCAGCTAAAAATTCACATGCAGACACATTTTAAGTAATGTGTTGAGCTGTCCAAAAGGTAATTTAAATGCTGTCAAAGAAAACAAGAATATGCTCACAAATTCAAGAGCAATATCTGTGCAATTTGCTCAACATCAATTTCTTTCGTTGTTTTTTGGAAGGAGCCATCGCCATCAATTAAGTTAGTGACTCTTCGATTCAAATTACTTTTTGACACATAGTGAAGGGAATGGCTCGTGAGAGTGTTATTTTCCCCATTGTTCCCTAGGCAGCCATAGAGTAAATGCAAACAGGTGGAAATGTGGAACATCACCACTACTGAATCACATAACTGACCAAATAGGAGGAATCAGCGTAATAAATATAAATATTATTTTGAGATGGGACACAGTGGGAATGGATATTTACATCCTCCCTGTTGTTCAAAATTTGACATAACAGCATAGTCTGCTAAAGAGTGTTTAATAAAAACGCTGAGCCAAACTCTCAGATGGTGAAATATGCTATAACTCCACAACGTACCCAGAAGCTAGACCCAATAATGAAATCAGAGCACTGGACTGGGAGTTTGGAATAGTATATTCTAAGGTGCAAAATTCATCTACATAAAGTCCATGGCTCTTCCACTAAAGAGTATTAACAGAAGAACAAAATGGGCAAACATGAGCTATGAGATGAGAATCAGATAACAGTTTTTATTCAGTTATGTTACAGCAGAGATTTTCCATTAACATAATATTTAACTAGTTCTTCAAAACAGGGCCTAAAAATCCAAATAGGGAATAAACAGTAGTAACCTGTAGTGGGAAAACATTGATAATCAGTTACTCCACTCCTGCCGCTGCATCCTATGATTTGAGTGCAGCTTTGAGTCACACCACTACTGTAAGGATTAAATGGATTAGAATTTCACTTTGAATCACCTCTAGTTGTGTCTTTTTTTGTCTTTTTTTTCTCGGTCTAGCTCATAATTACAAAGTAGTTGGGGGGGAAAGCTGTATACAACTCTGAATGTACAGTCAGCTCACCATGATATTATCAACATGCACACAGAAGAAAATTCATAACATTGACTCAAAGGATACTGAATGCTAAATTAAGTTGTAATAAACTGTAAATAAAATGCCTTGGGCAATGATTTAAAGCAAGATGGGAGGCAGCTGGGTCTTACCAGAGGTCTGGACTTCAGTCCATTTCTCTGCTGATGATTTTTATACAGCAGAGGCACAGAACAATGAGTAGGATCATCATATTGCCTGGAGATGTGTTGGCTTGGGGGAAGAGCTATCACTGTTAGCAACGCCTTGTGCACCATAGAATCTTATGATGTTCAGGCAAGGGCCTTCATACTTTCATTTAAGCTTAACAGCTTGCAGAAGAGAATACCCATTTATAGAGGTCCTTCAGGGCTGTTAGCTGGTCTGTTTGGCATGAATGACTGACACACTACAAAACAGTAACGATGATATGCACTGTACATAAGATAACAATGATTCATTAAAACAATATCAAGGGGAAGATACTATGTCTGAAGAGAAAAATAATATAAGCAGCTTGACTACCACTATGTCTCCATAACTGAAATAAGAATCAATTTTGCAGTAGATTATGTAAATCACTGATGCCATATAGATATCTCAAAAGATGCTAAAAATATAAAGCATGAATCATTGCATTACACACGTCTGTTCATTTTCCTTTTCAATCTCCAGCTTCCCATTCCCTGAGCTGAATATTTACTAAAGAAAAACCTCATTCCTTTTGCTAATGATTGGACAATTCCTGGAAGAACAGCATGGTTATCAGTTCTGTACAATTCCTTTACCAATTGTACTTACCAGCAAGTGAAATCAGAAACTGTTCTGGAGTTGATCTCTGAAAATAAGCATAAGTATGACATATTTGAGAGAAACAGTTGAGCAACCAAGGTCTACTTTAGTCATCATTATATATTCAGTTATGAAATATTCCTCTGGGTATATGTGAAAATAGGATCTCAGAAGTAAATGTAACATTTTTTCACCTTTTTTTTCAAGACTGGTTTGGAGAATCTAATATATGGAATAATTTGCAGAAGTGAAATGATATCAACAGCAGTGCAGAAAATCTACCATTATGAAGACAAAAAAAAGTATGAAGGTCTGTATCTAACTGGCAGATATAGAGGATGGATACCAACTATATTCATCCTGCTAAAAAGTATCAAAAAAGAGTGACAGAGACAATGACATGGTTAAGCAAAGATAATAAGGAGAAGCAGAAGGCATTTGAAAAGTTCAAAGGATATGTTAAATGGGAGGAATGGGCAGATTATAACTGTAGATAAAATAAGTAAGAAATAATTGGAATGAAAATGAACACTGAACATGAAACAGGCCAAGACATATCAGCCCCACAGGGTTTTGAGATATTTACACAATAGGCAACTGGGAAAAAGGATAGTCTTTATAATCATGATAATAAATAAAATTTTATGTAATGCATCAGCACCACAAAATATTCTGCTCCTCATTCCAGTACCTTATTCAATGTCTGCTGGAGTTGGTCGCAGTCTTTCAGTAGCTTTTGGATTATTATATCATATCCTATTTGATTTGAACATTCATAACCTAGGAATTTAGCCTCAAATCCTCAGCAGAGAACTAGGCACCTAAGACTCATTTGATCCATGGTCTCTGAAATGACTTTGAAAATCCTATCACTTTGTTTTTAAAGCAGGTTTCAACCCCATTCAAAGATTTATTTTTTTTAATATATGTAAGAAAATGTAACATTCTAAGGAACATAAAAAAAGAAACCTAGTCTAATAAAATTCTTAATAAATTAATAAGAAATTGCATACCAAGGGTACGTACNGATATTTTCATTGAGACAGTTGCAAGCAGACATTTTCTTTTCAGCAACAGTAGTCACCTGGCAAATTCGCTTAGGCAGACCTTTCCTGTGGTGTGTTTGTCCACTGAAATGAATGATAAAACCAAGAGTGGAACAGCAGTTTTCTCAGTGTGGTGCATGGAAAGTGAATAGAGATAGGCATTTAAAAGAAGCCAAAGTAGGACAACTCAATTATGTTCATTGTTTGTGGTGTTAAAAATCACTCCTCAATTCAGGCGCAACAAATACAGTAACTGCTCTAGTTCTTAGATATATAAATGTGCCTTTTTGCCAGCAATTCTTAAAAAAAGAGAGAACGTGAGGAAAGTAACCCTATTGCAATACAGTCAATAAACTACAAACAAGGCAAAATTATATTTATTTATTTTTTTATGTTCCCTGTCCACTAGGCTCCAGGTTACAATTTTTTCTTATGAAACTATCGTGTTTAAAGATGTGAATGTTCAAGCAAACATTTTCCATGTCAGCTACAAAGAATAGAAAAGTACAACTGAAGATGCATTCTTTCTATAGAGTGATTACTTCATGTAACAAAGGAATAGATCAAAGTATATTTCATGCTCTTCATTTTCAATTTTTCTTTTCAGGACTGCATTGACAAGAAAAGCAGCAGAAATTTCAGTGGGCTGAGAAAGAGCACCATGAACAAGTTGATGCTTAGAGGTGGGGGCAATGAGGCAAATGTTGAGAGAAGAAGTGCAACTTCACAACTAGGCAATGAGTCAGCAGCAGAGCAGAAAAGGATGCAAGTATTCTTTTCCCTAGCAACCTTTTGTCACTGCCTCTTTTCAGCATTGCACTTTGTCATAGGAAAGCAAAAGAAAAGAAAGTTTTTCTTTTATTTTTCTTTTTTAGTGTACCAGTTCAAAAAGAGAATGAGAAAGAAGGGAGGGTGGTAAGGAAAAAAGAAAAAAAAAAAACAAAATAAAACCAGGAAAAATCAGTAAGTATATCTTACTAAATACTTGGGTCAGATTATCTGTCTGTCAGCAAAATGGGAAAACATTCATTTGGCATATTGCTGCTGAGCATGCTTTCTATTTCATCCCAGTGCACACCTCAGCTTTACCTAACATTTAATAAGCATTATATTCAGTGCCCTTTAAAAAGATGATTGAATTATTGCTTTTTTTATGGTTCCATAAAAGCCTTTATTAATTTGAGGGAAGCAGCTTCATCTTGCCTGGCTAACCAATCCTCAGTGAGTGATTAAATTATTCATGGATCTTCCAGTTGGCTTTGTTTACTGTGTCCAGATCACGATTCCTTTAGTCTGGAAAATGGAAGCCAAGTAGGTGCATGTATATATCTGGTGGTTTCTGTATGTGAGATGGCTATGGTTGGGTTGGCTATGGGAGGTAAATCAGTAAGGAATTATGTAAAACAATCCCTCAGAAAATACATGCATAGAGAGTATTTGTATGAAATTCTTGTCAATAACTACACAAACTGGAGTAGAAGGTATTGAGGGGAGGCAGAAAGTCAGATAAGTTTACTTTGAGACAAAATTGCTTTTGGTTTCACTGCTGTGGGCTGAAACTAGGGAAAGAGCCACACAGCCTACTGAAGAGAAAAACTTTACTGATCTCTGAACTAGGGCTTGGATTTCCATAATTGTAGATTGTAATGATGAAGTGATTCTGTAAAATGTGCTTCAGTTTACTTGAGGTCTTGTTCTTTCCTCCACAGGTAGCGAAAATGCATTCATTTTTACTATTTAGCAGGAGCAGAATTCACTTATACTAGTCAGAAGAAAAATAAACCTCTAAGATAAAATACCTGTGTTCCATTATGTCACCACAAGTACCTCCCCATACATGTTTGCAAGTGAGATCTACCCATACATCCTTAAAACCCTAGTGTTGTCTCAACTTACAAAGTCAATAAGACTACTTTGATCTGCAGGATCCATTTTAGTGCCCTTGCCGTCTCACTTTGCTGAATTCACTGTAAATAGCTGGTAAAAATATGAATTTAACAAAAATTCTAAAGTCTTTTTGGCTATCATCGCAATAACTTTGGAAGTACTTGTGTATCTGAGAAGTTCTTTTGCAGACTGAGATGAAAGTTCATAGCATGGTAAAAAATATCTTCAACTGAACTGTTCTACTTTCTGGACCTAAGAAGATTTGCCTTTTTGTGTCNAAAAAAAAAACAACAACAAAGAAACAAGGTACAACTAGATGTAACCCTGTCTTTCATGAGAGCATCTTTACATGCTTCCTGCTCCAGGAATTTTTCCAGTGTCTGTAATACCTTACAGTGTTGTTCTCTCTGTTACAGTTGAAAACTGTTTCCTTCCCTTAACATTCATTTTTCCTCATTGGAAAACCTTTTCTATTTTATTTTATTTTATTTTATTTT
>WAAB01023811.1:0-26083 GCA_013389865.1 Piaya cayana | reverse complement strand
AGCATCAGTTACATCCAGCATAGACAAGGTCGCAAAAGAATTTTAGTTGAGTTTCTCCTGTCCCAGAACTTTCCCAACCATTTGGGTGTTCTTGTTCCTGTTCCTGTTCCCATGTCTTTCCCTCTCTTTAAAATTTGGGCTATTAACATATAAGCATGCACAAAAACATGCACACACACAGTTTACTGTATATATACATCTATTTTATAACTATGAATTCTCTCTATAAAACTACATAAACATAAAATGTGTATATATTAAACGTATGTATGTACTACATATATTATAAATATGCTTCATGTATTTGTGGCATGTAGACGTATATGTACATGCCTATATACATAAAGATTCACAGTCAGTCACAAAAGCATAAGTATACATAAGATTTTTTTACTGATTTTCAAAGAAAATATCATTGCTATGTGATTTCTGGTCCTTAATTTTATGGCAATGTGTACTGGAAAGGCAGAAAGGGAAAGGAGGAAAATGAGGAGACAATTAAGATTGTCTTCCTTTGGGAAAGCATATGAGTTTACATCTTGGCTTATGGATATATGAAGCTATGTCCTCAAATAAAGTCTCACTTTTTAAATTCCAATGGGTTCTGTTGATCAATGCAAATGTAGATAGGACTTCAATTCCTTGAAGTTTGCCAGAATCACTTTGCTCTGCAAGTAAAAGCTCTTGCAAGATTCATAAATATCTTCATTTTTATTGTATTGAAGGACATGGTATTTTTACATCCTGTTTTTACCTAGACTTGGAAGTGAATAAATGAACTGTAACAATGGTAGCACTTTATTTTCTGTAATAAACAAAAGAGAGCAGTTGTACAGATGTTTATGCTGAGCACTGCATTACCACTGAATCATTATTGCTTTAGGATTTTGTTTCTTTTTTTCAATTACATATAAATATCATACATTGGGATTCATACAAATTCTTAGAACATATCTGATTTTTAATGTCAATGGCATGCTGCATAAAGTTATACAAAACATTTAGACTTCAGAACAACAGAAATATGTCTGATTTCATTGTCTGTACATTGTTTTTTTGCTGGGATAGGGTTAATTTTCTTCATAGTAGCTACTATGGGGTTACGTTTTGGATTTATGCTGAGAACACTGTGGATAACACAGAGATGTTTTAGTCACTGCTGAGTAGTGCTTACACATAGTCAAGGCCTTCTCTGCTTCTAACATAATCCTGATGTGAGACATTCAGAGTCACGGCATTTGTCTTCCCAAATAACAGTTTCATGTGGTGGAGCCAAGCTGTCCGGGAGGTGGCTGAAGACCTTCCTGCCAATAGAGTGTAGTGGATGAATTCCTTGTTTTGCTTTGCTTGCATATGCAGCTTTTGCTCAAGTTAATTAAACTCTCTTTATCTCAACCCACAAGTCTTTTCATTTTCACTTGTTTGGTTCTCTACTCATTCTACCAGGAGGAGGTGAATGAGCAGTTGTGTTGTGCTTGGTTGGTGGCTGGGGTGAAAAAAATAACAGTCATTTATTTTGGAACACAATGCAGGATGTGAAAGGTTTAATATAATGACAGATTGCTAGATAGAAATTATAATTTTTATTGCTGTTTAGCTATTAAACAGCAGTGTTTGATTCTTGCTATGGGTCTTACTTCCGTTACTATACATTAATCTAGTGGGTTTTAGTAGCTGCTTCTCTTTCACTGCTTGCAGTACTGCTATACTGCTTATCATCCTACTGTCCTGTACCCAGGAACATTTTTATAAACAGCAGTGACCATGTTCCTGAGCTGACAGATGACCAGGGAATCACTGCTGTCTCTGTAGTACTGTATTGCACAGACCAGAACTCCAGTGTGAACTTGAGTCCAAGAGGCTATGACCTGTGGATGAGTACACAGAGGAACAGGACATTCTGAAGCATTTGATAGGAACAGTTGGACTTGATCAGGTGGGTCTCTTCCAACCTGGTTGTTCTATGATTTTTTGATTTGTGGCTATGGATAAGTCTCTGACAGAGCAGGTACATCTCAAAGTGTCTGTAGTTATCTTCGTGCCACAGAGCATATACCTCTGAAGGGACTGTTCCCCAAGGTTAATTTCACAATGGAGAAGCTACACCTTGAAGTATCAGTGGTTGTGCATGAGGTCATGTTGAAGCACTTCAAAGGATGTGGCCATGGATAAACCCACAACAGGGTAGGTACACCCCTGGAGGAGCTGCAGGTGTGGGCAACACCATGCTGGAGCAGGTATATTTCTGAAGGTGTCATGGACCATGTTGATAACCACACTGGACAGGTGCACCTCAAAGTGACTGTACCTGTGGATGGCTTTATGTCACAGCAGCTATGTCCCTGGTGAAACTGTGTCTCCTTGATGAGGCTCCACTTGGAGCAAGTATACTTCTAAGTGATACAGTATGTGCAGTCTGTCTAAGCAAAAGCAGGAACTAAAGCAGGAGTTTGCTTTAGTGTTAAACCTTATAATCTGACCCAAAGGGGCCAAGAGTGGAGATTGTATTGGAATTGCCTTTCAGTTGTTTTAACCCATGATCTGAGTTGCTACACAAGGAATTACTACACAAGGAACTGCCTGAACCAGTGGACAGCAAGCCTTTAAGAAGTAATGTCAGCACAGCATTGCCCAACATGAACTGGTTTGGATGTCTAGAAACTCCATACAACACATCACATCTCCTGTTCCGACTGAGCTAGATGGAGTCCAAAGCCATGGACTAAGTGAACTCAGTAGGTGTTTTGTGGACATTTTACAGGGATTGTCTATTAACTAAAGGAATTATATCTGTATATTTTATCAAAGGATGGGAAGAAGTGTGGTAGCTAATGATGATATATTGGATAGTGTGGGATCTGAGTATGATGAAAGGGGTATGGAACAAGGAGCAGATAATGTGCTGGTTTTGGCTAGGATAGAGTTAATTTTCTTTATAGTAGCTATAATGGGTTTGTGTTCTGGATTTGTGCTAAAAACAGTGTGGATAATACAGGAATATTTTTTTTTCTGCCAAGTAGTACTTACACAGAGTCAAGGTCTTTTCTGCTTCTCACACCAACCCACCAAAGACAGACTAGAGGTGCGCAAGAATTAGGTAGGAAGCACAGCTGGGACAGCTTAGCTCAGCTCACTGAAGGTATATTCCATAGCATATGACATTTCGCTCAGTGTTTAAATCCAGGAGAAGAAAGCAAAATGGGGAAGTTCAGAGTGATGACATTTGTCTTCTTAAGTAACCATTACATGTATTGGAACCCACCTTCCCTGGAGGTGACTGAACACCTGCCTGCTAACAGGATGTAGTGAATGAGTTCCTTGTTTTGCTTTCCTTGCACATGTGGCTTTTGCACTACTTATCAAACTCCCTTTATCTCAACCCATGAGTTTTATCACTTTTACTTATTTGTTTCTCTGCCCCACCCCACCTGGAAGGAGAGGGAGAGAGGAGCTGTGTTGTGCTTGGTTCATGGCTGGGGTTTAACTACAACAGTATGTCATTTCGGATACAGAAGCCACATCTAATATTATTGCTCAAGAGTAGGACTGAACTGGGTTTGAAGCAACGTTGACTTTGTGGCTACAGTATTTAATTGCAAGATCCTGCCAAGTCTAGCTATGTGCATGAGCAACTGGTGTGGTGTACGAGTCAGTGTAATATCTCTCTGTTCTTAGTCCCTGTATATCACCTGCCTCAGGAACAGGGAGGTAGTCTGATGGAGCAGTCGTCAGAGAAACATCACATAGGGACATTCTTTAATAAGCATTGATGTTATCTATGAGACAGGGTATTTAGACAGCTAAGACAGAGTTTGTACTGTCTTTTAAAGGAAGAAAGATCAGTAAAGTTATATCCTGGGTTCTTCTGGAACATCAGTTCCCTGATTAAAGGGTTGGCCGCAAAGAACAAGTAAAAGGTGATGGATCATTGCATGAATATTTAAAAACTCCTGTGGGAATTACAAACTTTCCAGTGTCTGTCTTTCTTGGAACAGCTTTTTGCTAAACATATAATTTTATTGTCTGCAATTATATACATATGTGTACATTTTCATGAATACATATGCAGAAACTATGAATGAATTATAGTAACAGAGGAAGGTCTCTGTGTGTTCCATGGCAGAGATTTTTCAAATAGCAACAAGCAAGTGAAAAAGAAAGGAGGTAGATGCTTAGCGAGGCAGTAACCTATGGTAGAGAAATGAAGTGGGGGGGGGAGAGGGAAGAAAAATACTCCACCTTTTAAAATGCACAAAAAGCAAGCCTCAAAAGGGCCTACAAACTCAAATGCTCTCAAGAGGTTTTGAAAGGAAAAAGTGCTTTCCATAACTGTTTTTTATCTTTAGGGTTTTTATTTTATCTCATATTCTCCAACAGTAGAGAACCCCAGGAGGGTCATGGAATCTGATTTATTGTACTGTGCTTAAATCAACAAAGTCAGTTTTTCAAATCTGTGCTTGATGTCTCTGGTAATCACACTTGAACTTATCTACCTTTCTTTTCTCCCCCCTCCCTCATTTTTATTTAGAATAAGAAAGATTCTTGTATCAGAAGGCCAAGAACATGAAAAATAACAACATCATGAAAGTCAGCTCCCAGTACAGGATCTAATTTTCCAAGTACATGCTATGTGAATAGGAACTGCGTTTTAGTTTTCCTTTCCTTTTTTAATTTCTTTTTCCACAGGTCAAGTTTAGAGTATCAGGTTTGTTAGTTTGGTTTTGGTTTGTTTGTGTTTGTTTTTTTTTTTTGGTTCTATAGGAACTGATATCTATTTTTTTCTTTTTAATATCGGAGAAAAATATGATGTCACATGTTTTGATATGTCAGTAAAATATAATGCCAATATATATTGTCACAAATGATAAAGAAAAATCATGGCAACTAGAATGCATTAAACTAATCAGCACAAACCTGTGAAAAGAAGTTATGTGTTTTAGTACATGAACATTAAGGAATTGGTATTAAAAAGAGCATAATTGTGTACTAATGGCAAAACTACTTTACGTTACTGTTCCTCAGTTCCACAGTCCTAACTGGAACAGAAAAATAAGAATATAATTTATGCCAACAAGTAGAGAAAAAATATGAATATACCTGTGTTGAACAGAAATTATTTGCTGTTCCTTACCATTTACTAGTAGGGGATGGCAAATTTTACCATTTATCCTAAACTAAGAGTATGCACTGTCTGGAACGAACTAAAACTACAGCAACTGGTTTCTCTGCCCTGTTTTTTTCATTTTATTTTTTGGTTTGTTTTGTTTTTTTAACTCACCCATTAAAATCCAGAAAATGTGAATGCTTCTGTTTGTCACAGAAGACTGGAAGTAACTTCAGTCAGTGGGAAAAAGGGAATTGCTAAACTTCAGTCATGTGATTTGCTATACAACCTCCTAAAGTTCCGACTTGTCTCTTTAATGCCTTTGACTCTGGACTGAGCCTCTTACTTTTTAAGGTAAGAAACATTGAGTTGAAGCTGGATTGTATTTGAGTTTAATAATCACAGGTGGGTGTACTTCAATTAAGCCAAATAATTTCCCTGAAGATAATTTGGTTTAAGTTCCAGCACAGTTCCTGAAGAAAACAGATATTGTAGCACAATTCAAAAATGGGTTCTGAGCTTGCAAACCAAGATGCTACTCCAAAACATGCATCTGGGGTGCTGACAATGAAGTGGAAAAACCTGCTCAATGTATGCCATCTGATATTTATATCATTGCTCTAAGCACTTGCAATAATTACAGAATAAACCACAGGAATGATCCTGCAGCATTTCAGTGTGGAAAACGAGCTTATCAGAACCCTACTTAATGTCTATATCCAAATAATCAGCAACAGGAAATGATACTTATCTGGAAATGAACAAGAACCCTTTGGGCTAAAGTTAATAACAACACAAGTGACTGCAGTGTCTTTATTTCAGCAAAAGATTAAAAATAGAAACCAGTCTCAAAGGCTAGACAAACATATTGATATAGGAGAGTCAAGATAGTAGTGTAGTGTTGTGATTCTTCTGTTACACTGTGTGTGCTAATAGCTCTTTAATTATATTATAATATATCATGGTAAAAATAGTGAGGAGAAAAAGGCTATTTTAGATTAAATATGGAAATACATATCAATGAATTACTGTGACAGAAAGTTGTTACTTTCTAAACCTTTTTGACAAGAACAGTTATTCTTTAGAGAGGTGCAGACATTTAAAAATTCTCTGACTTTAATGTCAGAAAGGACCCTTCTAACAACATTATATGATCCCTTGTGAGCCATGGGGTAAGGCATTTTTTGTATTACAGCTTATAGAAGGAAATTAGAACCTTAGCATATAAACCTAAAGCAACATGAACTTTAGCACACTGGTAAAACAGACATTTGAACTGTCATTCTTAATTCCCTTATGTCCTTGCATCCATTTTCCATCCTAGACTTTGAAACTTCCAATTCCAGCAACATAATAATGGTTTGTTATTTTTTTCCCCCACGTTTTTATTTACATACTGCAATCTTTCATAAAGCAGAGTGGACCATTCCAGTTTCTCACTATTAAGAATGTTCTTAAAGCCTCTGATCAAGTGGTAGCCATAAAATCATATAAAAATTTGGTATCAAAGGAATAATTAAATTTTCTAGTCCATTTTATCTTGTTGTTTTTTTATCTTATTGTTACTCTGTTTAGTATAGCAGTCTACATTACACCAATCATTGTCTAGAAAATTCTGTCACTAAATTAAACTCACAAGGAAACTCTAGTGCCTCCTTCAATAGATTTTTCCAGGATTCATTTGTCTAGTCATGTTAAAAACATAAGCATGACTTCTAATTTGATTTCATTCAAATTCAGTTTTGAACTATTGACTTTTTTACCATTTTCTGGTCAATGATACAAGCTTTGAATCTTCTATTATTTTCTCCTCTTTATATTTACATCTTTTATTTTAAGGCATTTCTTCCTGCTGTCAGATCATTTTTAAGACTAATCACACAACATGGATACTATGATTGTGTATAATATTCCATGACTGGTCTTCCTAAAAAATTACTTGCATTCTTTCTGCAAAAGCAGCCTCAGCCTTTTGTAGGGAAGTACTACATGGGAGCATCTAGTGGCCTTTGTCATTTTTGTGGCTGGCATTGATACAACTGCCCCATTCAGATGCTGGATTTCTCTTACTATAGCTGTTGCTATAGTACATTCCTGCTAAATTTGAAAAGTTTCTTTTCTTTTAGCTGAATCAAGATACATTTGTATGAATAGGCTCAGTTGATTTTCTTTTATTTCTTCACAGTCTGTTACCCAGTTTTCCTTTCATCTAGCAAATGATTTGTTAATATTGCACAGTCCTAACATTTTCAACGGAATCTAAGTCAGTACTCTTTCCACATAAGTCATGAAGAATGATTTAGAGATTTATTAATATCAACCACATCATTGTGCCATAGTAAAAAAACCCCAGAGTTTTCATAAAATTTCTTTCTGAGTCATTGAGAAGGAAATAATCAGTGCAGTGAAAAATTTACCTCAATATGTTTCAGAAAGGGATGTGTCTTGGAAAGACTTTAAATATCTTCTCATCTCATGAGTAGTATAAACAGTCCTATCAACAAGTGGGGAAACAGAGAAGGTCATTAAAGGCAGAAGACACTGAGATAACTAAAAATGGAATTGCATTCAAAATTGGGATTATCATTATTGTTGTAGAACATAATTCAATAGTTCCCCACACAAATTTAACATACAGATCAGGAAACCGACTAATGCATAGACTGCTTTCAGCTCTGACTGTAGAGAGGGTCTGATAGATAATCTGGTTTATTTATCATTTGTTTAAATTTAGACTCTAATATCTGCAATCATTCTGGTAATAAATAGCTCTATGTCAAGACCCTTATGCTGGAAATGCATCACTGAGGGTGCAACAGGTAGCACGAAGTACCAAATTGTAGTGGTTCTAGCTTACCTTCCTGGTAACTAAGGTCATAACTAAGGAAGTATTCCATCTCATTTCTTTACGTAAGCAGAGATATAAAAAGAGAGGTAGGAAGTGGGTGTTTCTCTCCTTCTTCTGGGAGGTTTAGGCAGTGGAGAAGCTCTCTGCTGTTGCTTGGCTGGATAAGTGGACCGTGCCACAGACTTTGCTGGATAACAGGGAAGTGAGAACTTTTTTTTTGTTTGTTCTTCTACATATATATATACACACACATATAAACTGCTTTAATCCTACTGAGCTTGTAATTTTTTTTCCCTTCTCCTTTCCATCTTTGCCCCCCCCTCCATGGTTAGGAGGGGCCTTGGGGCCTTTGTCCCGGCCCCTTTGGAAATTGACATTGGGCCAATTTCAACCTTTCACACAAAACTCTCATAAAAGCCCAATGTACATAACATTCTGTGACATTCTGTTTCTCTAGGCTATTGTACAGACAGAACTTGTATATTTCAATAGGATTTATTATCCTGGTTGTGTTAGTTGACACTTATCATCTGAGCATTTTAGAATCATAATCATGACAAACCCCACAGACACCATTAAAAGGAACAATCTTAGAATGCTATCTAAGGCTTTTTAATGCATGGATAAGACATTGCTGTGAAAAGCTGAATGTCATCTCCTTTTCAAGGAAGCAACTAGAGAGCTCTGAACTGGTAATATTCAACTGTTGAGAACAAATCCAAAGCCCAATGACAGCAAGGCAGAAACCTCATGGATTTCCTGGGGCTGTGGATTGGATACTTAGGCACGTTCAACTAAGTGCTTATGCATATGCAGATGGTCCTCATTCTCCAAATCATTCAAGGGCATGATGAACTTTCAGTAAGTGGGCTCAGCTTTACTGAAGTCGATTTAAGTACATTTTAAAGTGGTTTGTTGAACTGGAAGGAAATGATGAATCAGGGCCTCAGTGAATTTTATGGAAATGCATAGTGCACTTAAATTTAACATATTTATGTAGTAAACTCTCACATTTCTCCACTGAGGCTAACTGAAAAATGAATAATACAAAACCTCTGGCCTCATGCTTCTTTTGACCTATGAAGGCCAAGCAGTACAGAAGGTAAATGATTACCTGTTTCTATGATAGTCTTTTCCTCAAATGCCAGTAGGAAGTTACTGCTTAATGGAGAGACTAAACTTCTGTATTCAGTTTCCTATCCCTCCCTTTCCAATAGTATGGAAAACAGTAAATGGAAGTTCAAGTGGACAAAAAAAAAAATATTACCGTTATTTTCAACATTTCTGACTAGATCAATCCATATGCCCTCCGATTAGGATTGTCTTCAAACACTCTGGGCTCAGAAGCTGACAACTTCCATAAACTGTCCACCAATGAGAAATACCAGTTACATGTAAAATTCAGTGCTTAATAAAGTTTTTATTTTATTGCTAAAGTTTTCTGTGTAGTTGTGATGATCTAAGCAATCAGTAAGTTTCAAGGGAATGCATATAGTAAAATGAAGAACCATGCAGCACTCTTCTCTGTAGTTTCTATCTTTGCTACGGAGTTTATTTCTTCCTATGTCTTTTTTTTCAGCAGCAACTCAAGTCTATGAAGTAAGAAAAAAACTAAAATCTAATATAAAGTTTTTAAAAGGCAAACTTTTTCTCTGCTTTATTCAAGTCTATGTGCAAGGAGAAAATGTTCATGTGATATTTCCACCTGAATAAGATTTATCAGCCACTTCTGTGAACTACATCTTGAGATATACTTAATTCTGTTAGTGATCTCCCAAGCCTCAGATTTGCTTCTGACTATCTCATGTCTTATGCTGTTAAATTCTATAACTCTGCTTGCCAGACAGCATTAAGTAAACTAAATGAGATGGATTTATCTACTCAAAAAAACATTCAGAGTTTCTGCTACTGTTTTTAAGGCCTTAATATTGTAAATACCGATGTATCAGATTTACCTATGTAAGTCAAATGGGATGGCTCACAAGAATGGAAGAGTACAGGTAAGTATTAGTTACATAGCTGTTGGCATAATTTCCTGCCTTGTTCTATGACACACGGTTGTACAGAATAAATTGAAAACTGCTGCTCCAGATATACATTTGTAGGCACTTTCAGTCTCACTAACTGATGTCAGAGGCAGCAAAAATATGATGTCAAACACAGTAGAAATGATACCATAAAGTAATTGATATTATTAAAAGTGGCTTTCTTCTTACTGTGAAATTCATCATGCCTAAAAATTAACAACTCAAACAAGTGAATGGCTGAAATAGGTGGTACTGAAGGGACTATTGTTCCTCAGATCAGAATCTGGATGAGCAGGAAAACTTATATGAAAATATTGCAAATAAAGGNAAAACCCAAACAATGGGCAGTGTAAATCTGTCATTTTGTGAACATTTTTTCCCTCAATCCTGGCAGGTGACCAGATGAAAATAAGTTAGAAAAAGAGACTGACAAAAACTTTTCAGGCATTCAGCATGAGAGGGGATGATTTCAGAGCCATTATTATTTTTGTCATTTTAATAGAGTTACTGGCCCTGCATTACCAGAAAGTGACTCTTAGAGATATCTAAGCTACCTGTCATCTCTATGTACCACTATCTAGGGTGTGGGAGATACTCACTAAAGGCCGAGTTTCAGGGCTGACCTGAAGCTATATGATGGATTTTGCAAGCATTTAGACAGAGACTCTTGAAATCTATATAGAATCTTGAACACAGACCAACTTTCAGGCTTTCTCCCACTTCAGTAGTCATTGCAGTCACCAGACTTGTTAGCATACAAGAGAACTCAGAGCTGAATACTTGTGTTGCCCATTTAAGACTTGTCTGAGCACCGCAGCCTGTGACACATCATTTTGGTATTGTATATCACTGCAACCCCCATTAAAAATTCAAAGTGGGAATCTTAATTCCAGGTGATATCAGATATTGTGCCAAACAAAAAATTTGCTGGAAATAATCACATTTAACAGGTGTAATGTTATCCTGGAAGCAACTGTTGGAATGTATTTCACCTTTCCACAGCTGCATAAATGTAAATTATGGTAATGAGTCCCCAAGATTTTCATGTCTGTTAATCTTGAATAGTAATGAAAATTTTAATCTAAGATTTAAAACAATATATTATATATGTGCTCTATTATGGATATGTGTATGTAAAAGATAACAAAGACCTGCATGTGTAAATACAAACCTGTAATTATAGACAAGATATATTATTATTATTCTCTAGATCAAAACACTAAAGAAGAAGGTAAGAGTACGTGTTGCTGTTTTACACCTGTACAAAAAAAAAGAAGAAAAATGTGAAGCAAGTTACATAGTAAGTAAAAAGAAAAGCCCCATTTCTCAACCACAGTCTTCATTTATTCAAATAGCTCCACTGCTTCAACTAATTCAATTCCATGTAGGAGTGGATTAGAAAAGTGTGTTAAAACTTGTCTTGAGTGTTCACTCCTCTGTCCTGACTGAAAAAAACCCAAACCACAAGAGCAAGAAAAACCCCACCTCACACTGTAAAATAAAAGCTAGTGTCAGAAGCAGAGTAGAACATTAGCCATACGGCTCACAGTTAGTTGTACAAGGGCTGCTCTCCTCCTCCTCACTCCCCAGTTATTAACAATCATTTCTGCACTTCCTCGTCTTCTTTGTATTGATCTTTCATCATATAATGGGTGCAAACAGCAAGAGGAAGGCTTAATAACAAACATTAAAATGCATAAATAATTACAGCCACAAATCTTCCTCAACCAACTGATTATTTGTTCACTGACAATATTACAAGAAATTAGCTTTACATAATTTAAAAGGGCACTAGCAAGTAGAGATTTTTTTTAATAGCATTTTTCCTCTCTACACTCTTTGAAACAGTAGGGCAGGGGGAGGTGATGGTCTTTTCTCTAAAAGACTATGAGAGTTTACCTTCCTAATCACTTTTGCAGCATCTTTGTGATATTTTTGAGGAGGTAAAATGGTTTATCAGTGACCAGAAGTGAATTACATTTCTCAAAGATCTAAGAGTGCAGTGTATGTGGGCCCAGTATTCCTGTCCTGAAACTGGGTCTCTTACAAGTCTGAACAACAAGAGCTCAAAGTTAACTGGTGAGAATAAACAAAATGGAAAGCCTGAAGAAGGTATCAGGGGAAGAGAATTTGGGTGAGGAGGAGTTTCTTCATGTGGAATGAGCTGAATTAATCCTCACTCTTATTTCTGATGATCAGGGCTGTTGCAAGACACTCACAGCCATGTAATGATGTAGGAACAGGAGCAATGCTTGGTCTCCTATAGGTTGTAAAGTCAATGATTCTCCTCCCTCCTTCCCTGTATGACAGAGCTCAGATCTATACCCTGGCCATTCTTTTGGCACATATTTAATGTTTATATTATTAGGACAGATGAGAGATTTGCTTAAGAGACTCAATAATAGTAAGAAGGGCTCAAGATCCCATAGCTGACTTGGAAATGCTGCTCATAGTCTCATTTTGGAAGGCGAACTAAAGGGAATACCTGCCCTCATGTAGCAGCTTTGTGCCATGGTGACATGACAGGTCCCCAGTACAAGCTTGATACATTATGTTTAATTCAGAAATTCCCCTTAATTAAATCGCTTTATCACAGAGACTACAGCATCAAAATTATCAGAGTTGTGAGAGTTTATTGTTGCCTCTGTCTTAAATGGTCCCTGACCTTGGTGCACACAATTAGCTCTTTCAGAGCTGTCATGGGGTTGCCTTACAAGAACATCTATCTGTGACATGTCCCAGACCCCTGAAATGAGAGAAATTAAGAATACTAGCTTGTTTTGAGCCAAGATTTTGAAGGTGAGGGGTCAAGTGTGCTTTATTCATTAACATATTTCTCATTCAGAAAGCTCTGTAACTAGATGTCCACACGTTGAACAAGTAATAACCTGAAAATGGCATGATTTACAGGATGATATGCTGGCAGAAAGTTTTCTAACACCTCCCAGAAGTGCACTTTCCAGAAACCCACTGTACATAAACATAAAGGTCTGCAATCTGTCAGTTAATATTAATGTGGTCATTTGCTGGTAAGTTGTAATAACATGATGCACATGGGACTTGCTACACTGACCTTTTTGGTGGAAGAGATTCATTAAATGGTCACTCATTTAGGCAGAAGTAACTATTTGCAGAGCTATTAACATTTTAGGGCTTAACTAGGTATTTATTGCTTTCAAAAATAAATTTTTACCAAGGTTAGCTGAAGACCACTTTTTTTTCATTATTCAATAAAGGAAAAAAAATTGAAATTCAGGAGTATCAATTGCAAAAGGGTGGGATATTTTTTATGAAATATCTAACTTCCGATTAGTCTAAATGTCTGGGCTATTATACGTGTGCTTTTGAGCCCATGGCTACAAATCATTGCTTTCACTGTTAAAGACTAAAAAAAATTATTTCTTTCTTTCCCTGTCTGTTTCTTCCTTCTCCATTCTCACACCATTTAAAGAGTACAGAGAAAGTATGGGCAGTAGTGAGAGGTAATAAAACGCTAATGATAGACTCATAAATCAAGAACCATCAACTTTGATAGGTATCTGCTTCTGTCATCAGGTTTACTGACTTCTGCTAATCAGGGTTTATATTTTACACAAACCCAAATTCAAATATAGAAATTCATATAGGCACACAATATTTTCAGCAAAAATGTAACAGAAATTTATTTTCCTTGTTGTCCTGATGGATGCCAGGCATATTTTCTTT
Organism: Piaya cayana; assembly: GCA_013389865.1. Classification (NCBI taxonomy): domain Eukaryota; kingdom Metazoa; phylum Chordata; class Aves; order Cuculiformes; family Coccyzidae; genus Piaya; species Piaya cayana. The sequence continues at coordinate 12,399 of WAAB01023811.1, read as the reverse complement.
CAGTCTGCTTTTAAAATGTCTCATAAGTGTTTCCAAGGGCTGACAGAAACTCAGAGCTAGCAGATATCCCCACTTGTTTTTTGGTCTTTCTTTACTTTCTTGGGTTTCCAGGATTAGGTTAGTGCCCTGGAGTTGTTAACTCCTGCCTCCATTCATTTTAACAGATGAGGGCCTCCCTGTGTCATAGAGTGGCAGAATATTTTTTCTATTTTTTGAAAAAAAATGAAATTTAAGTGAATTAAAGATGATTTTGGTCTTAAAGTGTGGGGGAGAGTTCCTGGTAAGTACAGGAACATTTCAGTCTGACCACTGATCAAGTAGAACTATGTACATAGACACAGGGCAATAACTCCTTACTTTCCCTTTTACATAACGATTTTTTGTTTCATATTTATAGACATGACCACAGGTCAGTCACAAATTACAGTGGCCCTTTAAGCCTTACATAGCATAGACTTACATATTCCTGTTTTCTTCTAAGTTTCAGTTTCCACCAGTAATTTAATAGCCCCAAGATTCAAAATAAGAATGTATAATCATAGCCTCACCATTATATCAGCAAGAGTATCCTTCCGGCAGAGTGGCATCTTTTCAAATTTCCCAATGCACTGTCTCCAGAGATGGTGTGATGAGGCATGCCATACATGACCAGCCATCAGATATTAAAGGCAACAATAGGAGTGACAAGATTGTTCAGCCGAACAGTCACAGTCAGTCTAGTTAGCAAGGGATCCTTCTTCGCTTCCCACTGAACTGTTAAAGGGCTTACATTTTTGCAAATCTCTCCAGTGTCTCCTCTCTTTGCAAAAAGCACTTGCATTAAAGCAAATCTAGGAATACACGGCTCCACTGGGAAGTAGAGAATCCATGCAAAATCATTATCCTAACAGCCCTAAACACTCCAAACTAGACTGTTGTTTCATGACATGTTGATCACAGCAAGGCTGAGTGGCATATGCATGTGCTGTAGATATATGGTACATTTGCTTATAAATGAAGTGGGAAAAACAGTCAGGGGAAAATAAGCTGTTAGCTTGGCTCATGGGAGAGCAGAGTTCAAGTTCTGATTTAACCACACAAACATCCACAGACTAGCGTGACTGTTTACTGTCTTATGCTTCACTTTCCTTTTCAAAATGTCTGTGGTAGTTCCCTTTTCGTAGCATCATTATGAGGAGAAAGCAAGCCTTTTTGTTAACTCTCATTGATGGTAAGACACTTAGTGATATACAAACATAAAGATTGAGCTTCAACCTGAAAACAATGTTACATGACTAAACCAAAATTATTTTGATATATACAGAGGAATTCAGACAGCCCACAAATTAGTTATGTTATTATGTCAGCATGAAATAAAATGTTAGGAATTATAATAAATGCAAAACAACTCTTGCATAAGACAACTTCAGTATATGAAATCTTCAGTATTTTCACAACTCTTGCTTTGCCTTCCATTTTTTAGTACTTAGCAACTTTATTTCATGAGTACTTTACACTATGTTCAGTATTAATGGCATAATTAGCTGTGGAAAATATTTAGCTGTCGCATTGTATTTATTTATGTTCCTGGGATCATGTAAAGTTCTGCTACATTAAAATTTAATTTGAAAGAAAAAGAATTTTATCCATTTTTCAGTATAATGACCATTTCTGCTTGGCTTATATGAATGATAAAATATTGTTTGAACACATTTTTCCATTTGTTTTCCAGGCATTTATGTAAACTCCTAAAGAAAACACAGCAATGCTTTGTTGGCTGACTATTTGACAAAAGAACTGTAGACGCATATTTTATTCTCAGCATCTTGTCAGGAAATGCTCACAGTCCCATCCATTATTTAACACTTAATTTGTTAATCAATTGATCAATTGATGTGGGGATATTTTACACTGGGATTAACATGCACACACACAAAAATCTTGTCTCTATAGTAAGTTTAGGAAAATTGTATCTGAATGCAAAATGCTCTGGTGTTTACAGATGTAGATTGAATCTGTCATGGGTTGGCAACTACAGAAGATAATTCATTACTTGGAACAAAAACATTTTGGATGAAACCTCAAAATTCATTTGATTCAGCATGATTATTCCTTCCATGTTCAAAAGAACATGAGTCCATTCTATAGGAAGGAAAAGTATGTTTACCAGCTCTTAATGACTTAGACTCACTATAATTTCTACTGTACTGTTGAGTTTCCTTCAAAAGTTAATTTGAGTAACCTGGAGAATGCAGTGGAGCTGCTGTGATCTCTTCTGGATACATCCCATCCAATACATTCAGCAGTGTGTTTCCAGGCCTGTATTACAAGAAATGTGGAATCATAAGATTCACTCAGTGGTCTTTTGTGTTACTCATACCTGTCACAACCTGGACCCATGAGCCACACGTTCATGTCTGGCCCTGACTGGGGGAGGAAATTGGATTTGTTTGTCTGCGTAGCAATCTGGAGGCCAAAAAGGTCACTCGCAGGATCAATATCAAAACCAGTACATATTTCTGGCTTCAGAAAGTATAAACACACAAAGATACTGGGGGGCACAACAAAGACACAGGGATGCAACCACCAAAGTTACAGAAATTAATCCCTGAACACAACCCAGGTCCCTCAGACCCAATCCAACATGCACACAATAAGGTAATGAGAGGGAAACGGAGAGAAAGAGAGAGAGAAGGGGTAGGAAAGAAATCACTACATTGACGGCAGCAGCAGATGTTGAGAACACATGGTGACAGCAGCAGCTTCTTCCAGGCTGTGTGGTCCAGGCTGGTCCAATCGAAGTGTGGGAGTGAGAGCTAGCACGGAAGTGAGGGAGAGACTGACCTGATCCCTCTTGGTTCCTTGAGAGTCCTTTCATAAGGTGCATCCGACCCCCATCTGCACGTGTCTTTCTGGTGGGTCCAGCCTGGGCTGTCTGGTGGGTTGAGAAACGGGGGGGAGCTGGGGCAGCAGCCACCTCCCCACGGTGCAGGCAGTCCTGGGTCCTGAGGTCAGCCAAGCAAGGGAGAGTGGTGCCTGCTCCTGCACTGCCCTCCTGCTGAACCCAGCACCACACACAAATGGGCAGTCCTCAGACAAAATGTTAAAGGCAAAGAGATAAACATAATCCGATTTTACAACATACCTTAAATTTGTAGCATTTTGGCAACTATGCCACTGCTGTTCTTAATGAGTAGTCAAAATAAAATTAGTTTTAACTAACCTTTGGCTTTGCTTCTGCCATACAGAACAAAATAGCAGTGTTTATCTGAACAAAAAAGCCTTTGCACAGCTTTTGAAGTCATGCAATGGCAAGTGCTAAGCAAAATGTTAAACAGGGCAATTGCATACCTCCGTACTTTATCCATATGTTTCCTTCAATTATTACTTTTGACAATATTCCAGTTTTGGTTTCCATGTTCCCCTTTTTGTTGAATGTGTGGTTGTACACAACAACAAAGGCTCTCTTTTCTGGTGAATAGAGAAAAAGAGAGAAGGAGCTATTGTAAAACTGGGACCAAATCCAGCCATGATGGGCCAGGCTCTGTGATCATATATGCTTCTAGGTCTCCAATTGCCTCTCACTGTGTCCTGCACATAAGCATCCAAGACTGAAGCAGTATCTCATATATTTGGATTTTTTAGTGGAGCAGGTTGTACATTGAGAATAGTGGGACATGGACCAGTGTGGGAGGCAATCCAGAGCCTAAGAAAGCTGCAACTGTGCTATTTGAACTGCCTGAATTATATCCCAAAAGCCTCAGTATCAGATGCTCAAGTGATTGCTGTTTCCATCTGAATGTGTTCCAGATTTACCATGAGGTTTACCTTTTGGTTTTGGAAGCTCTCTTTCCTCTGTTGATTTGACTGTGGTAAAACAACTTTCATACACACAAACATATGCAAGTGAGAGGAAAAGAAATGGGCAGGGAGAAGGGAGGGTGACGGAGACCAACAACTTGTTTATCAGATTCAAGTTGAACCATCTGTTGTTAATGATTAGATCTGCAGCTTCCAATTTTCATTTGACTGTTATTGCTCATTTCTAGCTGGATAGCAAAACGTCACTTACCACTGCATGCATGATTCTAAATAAGAGAATACTTAGATTGGAAATCTGTTGGAGGAGGAAATTACAGTCACTGTTATACAGCAAAACACCTTTTATAACACTGACACTTTCTGATACTTTGTTGTTGACATCTTAGGGAAGGAAACTCAAGGTCTGAGGCGAAAAAATTAATTCATCGGTTGCGTCAGTTACTTTTGGTCTAGAGGGGGTTTGGTGAATGTCAAAATTCTGGTTTCTAACCTCAGACACAGTAGTGTAAAACAAGAGAAAAAACGTCATCAATTATGTATTCCAGACCTATGGCAAAGGAAGGGACTCAGCATCTAACTATGGAAGTTTAAGATGGTGTTTATTATACCACATTGATAAAAGATATTTTTAAAGATAGAAGTAACACAGCTTGCACCTGCTTACACATACTTGTTTACACTGCGTTAATCTTTTCTAATTCCTTTTTTAAATATAGCACCAAAATAGTAACTGTTTTCTGGTGGGGAGAGTAGGAACAAATAAAACTAAACATACCCAAAGCTCAGATATTCATTCTCCATGTATAAACAAGTGAATGGCTATCCACAGATAATCCAGAAAGAGTAAAAATTTGTTTTTTTCTAATGAAAACACCAATGTCACTGAATTCATATACTCTATTGCTAGAACAATTAAGGTTTTACCTTTCTATATTATATCCTTCATATTTCTAAAAATTGTGGAAGATAAACTTATGCTTTTAATTCTATTTGGAAGGAAAAATCACAGAATATTTCTTAATGCCATTTCTCAGGTTTTAACCTTCATTCTTTGATTACCTTTAAGCAATGAAAAGTTGGCCCATGAAATTATTTGGAAGAATAAAGTAAAAAAATATGAAAATAAAAAAAGCATGAATACAAATATACACAAAGGCTGATAAACAAACAAAAAAAAAACCCACAAAAATCAATGAAATAAATAACAGCACAAAATATAGCCTCATTGTGAATTGATTGTATATAAAAATCGTAGTGACAACCCTGAACACGATGATATATATGTGTGTTTGGGTTTATNAGACTGACCTGATCCCTCTTGGTTCCTTGAGAGTCCTTTCATAAGGTGCATCCGACCCCCATCTGCACGTGTCTTTCTGGTGGGTCCAGCCTGGGCTGTCTGGTGGGTTGAGAAACGGGGGGGAGCTGGGGCAGCAGCCACCTCCCCACGGTGCAGGCAGTCCTGGGTCCTGAGGTCAGCCAAGCAAGGGAGAGTGGTGCCTGCTCCTGCACTGCCCTCCTGCTGAACCCAGCACCACACACAAATGGGCAGTCCTCAGACAAAATGTTAAAGGCAAAGAGATAAACATAATCCGATTTTACAACATACCTTAAATTTGTAGCATTTTGGCAACTATGCCACTGCTGTTCTTAATGAGTAGTCAAAATAAAATTAGTTTTAACTAACCTTTGGCTTTGCTTCTGCCATACAGAACAAAATAGCAGTGTTTATCTGAACAAAAAAGCCTTTGCACAGCTTTTGAAGTCATGCAATGGCAAGTGCTAAGCAAAATGTTAAACAGGGCAATTGCATACCTCCGTACTTTATCCATATGTTTCCTTCAATTATTACTTTTGACAATATTCCAGTTTTGGTTTCCATGTTCCCCTTTTTGTTGAATGTGTGGTTGTACACAACAACAAAGGCTCTCTTTTCTGGTGAATAGAGAAAAAGAGAGAAGGAGCTATTGTAAAACTGGGACCAAATCCAGCCATGATGGGCCAGGCTCTGTGATCATATATGCTTCTAGGTCTCCAATTGCCTCTCACTGTGTCCTGCACATAAGCATCCAAGACTGAAGCAGTATCTCATATATTTGGATTTTTTAGTGGAGCAGGTTGTACATTGAGAATAGTGGGACATGGACCAGTGTGGGAGGCAATCCAGAGCCTAAGAAAGCTGCAACTGTGCTATTTGAACTGCCTGAATTATATCCCAAAAGCCTCAGTATCAGATGCTCAAGTGATTGCTGTTTCCATCTGAATGTGTTCCAGATTTACCATGAGGTTTACCTTTTGGTTTTGGAAGCTCTCTTTCCTCTGTTGATTTGACTGTGGTAAAACAACTTTCATACACACAAACATATGCAAGTGAGAGGAAAAGAAATGGGCAGGGAGAAGGGAGGGTGACGGAGACCAACAACTTGTTTATCAGATTCAAGTTGAACCATCTGTTGTTAATGATTAGATCTGCAGCTTCCAATTTTCATTTGACTGTTATTGCTCATTTCTAGCTGGATAGCAAAACGTCACTTACCACTGCATGCATGATTCTAAATAAGAGAATACTTAGATTGGAAATCTGTTGGAGGAGGAAATTACAGTCACTGTTATACAGCAAAACACCTTTTATAACACTGACACTTTCTGATACTTTGTTGTTGACATCTTAGGGAAGGAAACTCAAGGTCTGAGGCGAAAAAATTAATTCATCGGTTGCGTCAGTTACTTTTGGTCTAGAGGGGGTTTGGTGAATGTCAAAATTCTGGTTTCTAACCTCAGACACAGTAGTGTAAAACAAGAGAAAAAACGTCATCAATTATGTATTCCAGACCTATGGCAAAGGAAGGGACTCAGCATCTAACTATGGAAGTTTAAGATGGTGTTTATTATACCACATTGATAAAAGATATTTTTAAAGATAGAAGTAACACAGCTTGCACCTGCTTACACATACTTGTTTACACTGCGTTAATCTTTTCTAATTCCTTTTTTAAATATAGCACCAAAATAGTAACTGTTTTCTGGTGGGGAGAGTAGGAACAAATAAAACTAAACATACCCAAAGCTCAGATATTCATTCTCCATGTATAAACAAGTGAATGGCTATCCACAGATAATCCAGAAAGAGTAAAAATTTGTTTTTTTCTAATGAAAACACCAATGTCACTGAATTCATATACTCTATTGCTAGAACAATTAAGGTTTTACCTTTCTATATTATATCCTTCATATTTCTAAAAATTGTGGAAGATAAACTTATGCTTTTAATTCTATTTGGAAGGAAAAATCACAGAATATTTCTTAATGCCATTTCTCAGGTTTTAACCTTCATTCTTTGATTACCTTTAAGCAATGAAAAGTTGGCCCATGAAATTATTTGGAAGACTAAAGTGAAAAAATATGAAAATAAAAAAAGCATGAATACAAATATACACAAANTTTGGTTTTTTTTCCCAAAGGAGGTTAGGTGGTCTTTTTGGCTTAGTATTTTTCATAACCAAACAATGAGATGACTTATAAAAGGACACCCATAGCAGAAAATCCCAAACTACTACTTGGACACTGAACAATCCTGCAACAGTATGAGGGTCTTTCTCCCACTTTTGAGTTGAAAATGAGAAAAATCTAGAAATGTTGTTCTCCTAAACACGTAAATGACTTCTGTATATACACATAAATCACGTAAGTACTTTGGAGCCTAGATTCCACTGGGATCCTAAATGCTTATATGATTTATGAAAATAGGACATATGAGGCTGTGTTGGTTAGGTAATTTAGAAAAAAAGTGCTCCTAGAGGAAGAACTGATCTGGTTGGTTTTTGCAGTTACTTTTTTTGCTTTGCAATCATATTTTACTTATGGAATCTTTATGCTTGCAGGCTGTAACAGAGCTTTAATTTGCTATTTTTCACAGCTTGCATTCAGCTTATAGAATTTGTTCTATTGATTGCTGGTAATTAAATTGTATTTGTTTGTTTTCATCACTAATGTGGTTCGTGTAAGAGTCTGACCCACAATCTCTACGGTAAATATAAGAGTGTTCTGCACTGTGCCTCAGTTGTAATGCAGACAAATAGGAAAAGGAGTGCTTGGACAAGTTAGTGGTTTGCACTAAAACCAAAAATGTGAAATACTTGTACTACAATGTTGAAAAGCTGATATATTTATATTCTACTCTTTTTAGCATCCCTTGGGAAAAGAATAAGGCATAACAGTTTATTGTTGAATCAAATACACTTTCTGTAACTTCTGTGTGGCAATAAGATATATATCACTGTAAACTGATTTAAGTGCTATGAGTATGTTGAAACAATGCTACAGAAACCTAAGAAACTCAAATCCATATGGTTTCTGTGCAACAGAAGTAACCTAAATATTAGAAGTAAGACTGATATGCAGACAGATAATAGACTAATGGACAGGGTGTTTGTAGTCCATCAAAAGAATAATAATTACCCATCAATGCCACGTATTATATTTTACATTGAATCATAGAAAAACAGAATTGCTGAGTTGGAAAAGATCTTTGAGATCATTGAGTCTAAACATACCTGTTCACTACTAAACCACTTCCCTGAGCACTTAATCTACCTGTCTTTTAAATAATACCAATGATGACAACTCAAGCTCCAGCCTTGGGCAGCCTCTTCCAGTGCTCAGTAATGCTTTCAGTGAAGACATTTTTCTTGATGTCTAACTTGAACTTCACCTGGCACAGCCTGATCTCATTTCCTCTCACATTATTGCCCATCACTTGGGAAAAGAGACCAACACTCACCTCATTACAACCTCCTTTCAGGTGGGTGTAGACAGTAACAAGGTCTCCCCTCAGGCTTCTTTCCTCAAGGCTAAACAAGACTTCCCTTGGCTGCTCTTCATAACACTTGTTCTCCAGTCCCTTCACCAGCTTCGTTGCCCTCCTCTGGCTGTTTATTATAATTTCTTTTATTTTACTCTCTAGTTCCTGTATTATGAGAAATACTGAGTAACTATGCCTCTTAAACTTCTAGATCATCACACACCCTTTTTAACCAGAGGTCATGGGTCTCCTGTGAAGATTTTTTCTTACCTCCTGAAAACTACACCCTTCTTCTTGAAGGAAAATATATTGTCTTATGCAGAATTAGTTCCAATGCATGGGCATTCATCCTCCAAGACAAGTTTCTTCTTGATGAAGGTGAGTATGAAGACCTCTATATTCTAGGTGGCTTAATTACCTACTTATCTAAATGTTATTGCACCTACGGACAGTAGATATATTTTGACTGCATTCTATCGCCACAATCAAATTAACTTTGGCAAAAGCCAATTAACTGCTGTATATTATTTTACTTCAATTAAAAGAAACAGAAATGATGAAGGACTTTAATATATTAATTTTAATCCACTGACTTAAGAGGCACCAAAAAAGAAAAGTTAAATTCTTTTATTTTTTTTTAAAGAAATGTGGAATTATCTGGAAGGAATGTAATAAAAATAAGGATCAGGCTAAGTGTCATTATCATTTTAACTTAATTTGTCAACAGAGTAATATATCTAGCTATAATACTCAGTTGACAAATCAATTACAGTTATAATGAAACTTTATATGATTTTGCTTTTATTTAATTAGCTGTATCAATAGGGGGGTTTATTTCAGTTGCACATGAATGCATCAAAATATAAATGATGGAATAAGGTTGATTACAAGCCCTCAAAACATACATCTTTTAGAACAAAAAGAAATTTATAGTGCAAAAAATTATAAGTAGTGCAAGCTGCAAGGTGATGTGTTAAGATATCTATAGGTCATTTTCTTAAATAATAACAATAATAATAATAAAAATAGTAACAACAATAATCCATGTCTTTGTCACAAGCTATTTGAATTTTTAAAAGATTCTCAAATAACGTATGTGAAGTTACTTCCCCAGATAATTTTTTCTTCAAATCTCTTTGCTCCCGAGGGTAACGCATTTTATTCTCTGCATGGGAATGTGACTCCAATAGGAAGAGAGTGAGTCATTTTTAAAAGTGTTATCCAGTTCATTGGTGCTAAATACATTTGATTCATTATGCATGGGGGTGGGGTGGTAATTTCAGAGAAAATTACACCATGTTATTTTATGTATTTATTAATTTCTTTTTCGTAAACGCTGTTCAGTAGACATGTTACAATCTTTGCAACTGCTGCATCAAATGATGATTATACTAACATTAAACTATAGATCACCTCCTTAAACAGATACTGGGAATTACATTTCTGTGGTGCTACATAGGGCTTTTAAAGTAGGCTGTTGCAATTATGTCACACAATTACCTAAGTGGCCCTGATTCAGAAACATATTAAACATGCTTAAAATTAAATTAAAATGAAGTTTAAGCTTAAATAATTTCATACATGAAGCTGTCCTGATATTTTCTGTTCAGTAGGAAAGCACTGTCTTAGTGTTAAATCAATCTATATTTTGTTCAGGTATTCCTTGTTACCTCCAAGAACATTGCACTGAAGCTCCAGATAGATGGTTTCCATTCCAGTTAAAACTCAAAGAATCATCACTATATTCCCATTGTTACATCTTTTTCTCTCTTAATTTCAGATGTGCCACAGGGCACAAGAATGGAGATGCATGTTTGGTTGTGGGGAGTGGAGGCAGTGGTTGACATTATGATTTTCATACAACAGAATTACTCAAAATGTCTCTTCTCAAAGCTAATATAGACAGAGTCCAGCCAGAGAAGATGGAAGTGTACTTAGTCTTTAATAACTCCCAGAAAAATTATATGTAGTTCCTCATTCTTTTAGAGTGGATTTGAGCCCATATGTCTGAAACCCTAAATAAAGCACTTTAATCATGACAGTGATGGCCATTTAATAAGGGAAGATCACAGTTCTTATTCTTCCGGACATTAAAGAATTAAAATATATGGGACTGACAACAGAAATAAGAAGACTCACAAAAGCTCCAGAACTTCAAATTGTGATTACTTTTTCAGTGAGTATGGCACATTCTTGGTTTCTCTTCCCTCTTGTAAAGACTATTTCACGTAGCAGTCATATGTTCTTTAGAGCTCAAGTTCACCCTTCCTCCAAATATGTGTTATAAAATCAATAGTAGAAATTCATATTGAGTCTCACTTTCTGGCTTTTCATTCTCAGGTTTTTAATTACATCTTTCTGTCTTGTGGATTCTCCTTCTAAATGAGGAGTGGGGAATCTAGAAAACTAAATTTACAAAACGTGGGCTGCCAGATCCACCTGCACTGGGGTGATGGAAAGTCCAGTTGTGTGCAAAGTGCTCCTAATGAAAAAGGGGAAAAAATGAAAGGGAGTAGTGATAAGTCTTTGCTTCATCTCACTGCAGGCCTGGGATAACATATGCCACTGGGCAACTCTGGGGTAGCATTGTGTTCATCAGGAGAGAAGTGAGTGAGCAAGCATATCCACAATGCACTGCAAAGTTGAGCAGAGAGATTATTTCAGACCATCAAATGTATAATGGCTGCATAGCCAAGCACCTTCTGATAACTAGTCACAGTACCATGCAGGTGTACCTTAATGAAGCAGATATAGTCATTTCGGTTTGGGAATTTCCTTGGAATTGTTTGTGACATCACTTGTGGATACCACTTTCTGTTCTTTCCCCTTTTTTCAGTTTTCCATGTGGCGAACAATGTGAACAATAAATTGCACTAATGATCATATAACGCTTTTATTAATCATTAGGCTGTATAGCAAGACCTCCTATCTCAACCTTTTGTTATCAGGAAGGACTTTTTCTCTTGCAAGCTGTTGGCTATTGATACAACTCTATTCCTAAGATACTATTTAAAAGTGGGACTTCACCTCCTCTCCTGCAGAAAAAGAATTCTAAAGTACTGCTTCTGCTCTGATAAGAGAATTTAAAGAAGTGAAAAAATGAGACTATACCCCAGCAGTCAATCTAAGTGCCTGAACCATCAAAGAAGACAACAGGAAGTTTATGCAATGTAAATATTCATGTACAAATTCACCATTCACAAAATAGGTTCTTCACTGAGGTAGCAATGTGCCAGTGAATTCTTGTTGCATTTGTTGACTGGAGTGTTTCTTTTTGATACTTTCTCACAAAGATTGTGGTCTTATAGTTCCTTTTGGAACAGTCAGGAAGAGACTTAAAGGATTAGATAGCTGGCATATCAGAGGGTGAAAGAATAATAAAAATAATTTTAAAAAGCAAGATGAAAAAATAAACTCATTTTTCTCTCCTGCCTTCTGTTTTTATTACATCATTTTTGAAAATGATAAAATCCAAAATTTTGGGAGATAAGATACATATTTGAAAATATAGTGTCCCTTCCCTTCCATTTATTCTTCCCTTTATTCTTCCCTTCCCTTTATTCTTCCCTTCCCTTCATTCTTCCCTTTATTCTTCACTTCATTCTTCACTTCCTTTCATTCTTCACTTCCCTTTATTCTTCACTTCCCTTCCCTTTATTAAAAGTACTTTGTATATAATTCCCCTCAAATGCATTTTTACCTTAGAAAAAGTTTTCAGAGTAGTTCATTACTACAAGCTATTTGTGCAAAAGCTCCACGTGCTACATAGTAAAAAATCTTTTAAAAATAAACTTTAA